>JAYKXP010000110.1:0-163301 GCA_037176845.1 Paramarasmius palmivorus
AGGAGTCTTGACTTTCGGACGAACGGGAGGTGGCAAGGAAGAGTGGAAATCGAAATCCTAGAAGAGAAAAATAATTAGAAAATAAAACCCAGAAGATATCTACTAGAGCTGCGCACCTCGAATGTCTTGACAAGTTCGTTGGTCTCGGCGGTACTCGGCAACCAGGAGGAAAATTCCTTTCTCGAAATAACCTTGGCGTCGACGGCCATGTTGATTAACTGGCAAATTTGGAGCAGAACGCTCATGTAGGACTTGGGGATGTTGAATCCGCGATCCTCGTCCGTACAGAGTTTGTGATATTCGTGCTAAGAAAAGAACGGTTAGCCATCAGAATAAATAGAAGAATTACAACGCACGATGTTGTCCCTCTGAGCCACCAAGAGTTTGCGCACCGAATGTTCGGTGGGGATGAACTCGGGCTCCTTCCCGAAGACAGAGTCGTGATATACGAGGAATGCCTTAACCAAGGCTTTTGCTCGTTCGTACATCGCGAGCTGCTGCTCATAGATCTCCATAGGAGACATCTCCAAGGGCTCCGGCTCCTCGCGTTTAGTCTTGAGCTTTCGAGGTTTAGGCTGAGGTGCTGGAGGTGGCGCGAAAGGATTTCGAATGGGTGTGGGCATCCTAGAAGCAGAAAATTAGAAAGAAAACGACAGGAAACGACCGGGAAACGCACCTGGATGCGGCTCGTAGAAACGGTGATGGTGGGGGAAAAGAAAGAAAGGATTTGAACTTGGTTGAACTTTGTGAAAAGCTATATATCACATTCCGAGAATCCTGCTTCTATTCAATCACATCACGGAAGCTGAGTCATGAAACCGGCAGTCACCGGCAGAAGTTCGATGACCCTGGAATAGCTATACATGGACGTTCTCCTATGAAGAAAATGTCCTAGGACATCGAAATTAGACGAGGGATTACTAGCTTTGGCGCGAGGGAAGCGCTCGAAGGTCTATTTGGTCATAAGATCAATATGGAAGATGATTGACGCTCGAGGAGGTTTGATAACCCCGGCATCAACTGATCGGACATAACGCGGACAGAGTAAACTGACCGCGCGCATCTCGAATACACCCAGAAAGAAGTTCATATGAACTATTACAGACCGAGGACGGTCTAGATCTTTTGGTTTGGGGGAGATGTGAGGGTACCAGAACGAAATCGCTGAAAAACAGTCATTTTGACACTAATTGTTGTGTTCAGAATCGCACTAGTACATCGTACTAAGTACCATATGGACTTGGTAGCACTACTAGGAACCTAGTAGTGCGCATATGACGAAGAATAAGATAGGCATGCACTGCGTAGTGAATACTAGTTGCGCGCGCATAGACGTTGATGTCGTCGTTAGCCCTATATGATTGCGCTCGGATACGCGTCGAAACCTGTAGACCGTATCTACACTCTATTACCAGGCTGGGACCTTACGAGGACATGCTACTGTACATGGTAGACTTCCTAGTAGGTCATATGGCTACACTATACTCGCGCTATGGGACATATGAGATGGGATAGTGAACGAGGACCAACTACCACAGCGTAGAGGGACCCTAGGGGACGAATCAGAGCTATATACCAAATACGGTAGAAGCTGGAGGTGCGAGTCACCTTCGAGAGCAGAGTTACCAGGATTAGAAATGTCCGAGTAACCGGGTCATCGATACGAGGACCATATGGGGGCTTAACAGCTTTCACATATCGATCGGAATATCCCTCGAGCTTCGAGTTGGGATTCCTACTGCTAGTACAGACACTAGTGAGGGACATATAGTCCTATAACAAGGAAACAGATAGGATTCTGTGCCAGGACTGTCCTAGGACATAGAAAATATAATATAGAACTACAAGGGCATAGAAGCCTACCTTCCTCGGATACGAATCCGAAGTGTTTCGGTCGAGATCGGACTCCTAGCAAGTTCCGAGCGGAATAACTATGTCCTAGCACCGATATCCGAAACGCGCCATGCGGAACAGCGCCTCCGCGCGCCACTTCTTAGCAACCCAAAAGTAATATGACTCGCAGTCCTGCAAAATAATGTCGAATTCCGACCAATATATATCCAAACCTTCCTTTTCTGGTAGATACTTACTTCATATGGACAGAATCCTCTCCTCGTTCTCGTTTCTTGCATAGTTACTATTACTTTATCGTGTCCACTTTCACTTATATGTAAAATATGTACGCTCGCGGGTATATAAGCAGCAGGGTTTCCCTAGGAAGCTCTCAAGCAATTACCCCGCTATATACGTAGCCCTAGAGCTCAATAGCAAAGTTTTTGACTTCTATCGTTGACCATAGAGGCGACGTGTGCTTAGAACAATAACTTAGAAAATAAAACCTTGAAAAGCCCTTCTCTATATTGAACTAGAGTCGTGAAATTAGAACTTTGAGATACCCATAGGACAGAGCTAGCGCGTCTAGTCTCTTGCATAGGATTGATTGTTTCTGGACTAGTGTGGAGCCCCACTAGATCCCTCTTTTCACTTGGTGTGGAGCCCCACCAGTGTCGTTAAAGCTTAGTGTGGAGCCCCACTAGCTTATAGGTGGCCTGATTGTCGTGCTAGTTCGACTAGTGTAATCAGTGCCTTTGGTTGTCGTGCTAGTTCGACTAGTGTAACCATAGCCTTCATAGGAACAATAGGTCTTTACCCTTGTTGGGTTCGATAGGTTATTTTGCGTCATAGGAACGTATAGGAATAGTTATAGATAGGTTTATAGGTTGGCTCGCGTTGTCTTGATCATATCGAGACTTTATTATCATATTACATTGTTTCATTCATCGCTCGTACACTTCCCTTGTGTCCTAGTGATTTGTAGACGTTCAACTAGTGTGCTAGTTGATTTCTTGTGTCGATTGTACGGATCCTTTGACAACGTCGAACCCCGCTCGCACAACTTGGCATATTATTTCGCTCGTTCACAAGCGTTTTATAAGCCTCACACCGAGCCACGTATAGTGAGGGCGAACGCGACTCTTTCTTTGAGAGTGGGCAGAATTTCTTCTGTATCAACGCCAGGCGTCGTTCTGACGACGAAAGAGAAGCACTTATAATAGGAGACTTGGGAGAAGGGCAGTAAATGACTTGGTGTCGATGTATTTCTTAGTAGTATGTAGTAGAATTTTGGCAAGAACTCGTTCATTCGGCTAAAAAATTATCTGCGTTGAAAGTCTAGAAATATAGTATTTGCTGTTATATGTATCGGAAGTTGCTCCTTGGGCCTTAGCGCCAATCCCAACAGCTGACTATCCAAATTCATGAGCAAAAGACATTATTTATGTCAAAGGGGTGACTCACCAACACTGCTAGATCCCACAAATTGCAAGATCGAGTTCGGATCGGGCTGAGATGAAACCACGTTGGAGAGCGAAGAGGTTGGAGACGTTCTTGGTAACTGTGAATGACGTCCGCATGTAACCATCACGGTCAAGGCCAAAAACTGCCGTTACAAGACCAGCTGAATCTTCAGACTCGGCCTCTTTTGCACTGAGAAGTTGTGGGATGGTATCCCGTCCTTGACGATCAAACGAATTCCTGAGGTATTCCTCTTGTGCCATCGCGTGTCCACTGCCCAGCTGATAAAAAACATGGCTCGAACTGGGTGCGTCATCCCGAGAAGCACTCTGTTTCTCGCGCAGGTGGATGACCCAAACGATTTGACGGGAAAGAGCGCGAAAGCAAGCCACAAACTGAGCAGGGGACTCTATGGGCGAGAAATTGGGATCGTGGTCCAAAATGTCAAGGAATCCATGGATACCAAAGGCAAGCACCTTCATGTGATGCCTGTTGATATACTTTCGGCAGGACTGCAGAAGTCGATGAGGAACAGAATGGAGATGCTCGCTGGAAAGTCGAGGGTAGCAAAATTGACGATGCGATGGCCAATCGTTTTGTTGACAGGAACGGCTCTGAAATAGGACTTAGTGGGACAGTTTCAGGATTTGAAAATGAGGGCCTTACACAATAGATCACCGATTCACAGCCGCCGCATCTCTTTTCGCGGGCTGGAAGAATGGCATTGCAACCTTTGCAAATGTTACCAACGGCCAAGATCGGGTCAGTGCGATGGCTAGGAAGGGAAGGGAGCGGCATGATGGTTGAGGGTTGAGGGGAAGATTCGGAGGTGTTGCGCATAGAGCCTGAGGATGAGTAATACAGATCTAAACAATGTACATGTGTTACAGAATCTGAATTCCGACACAACTTGAGGGAGTCAGAGAAACAAAATACTGTACACACCATCTCTCACACACTTCAGGCCTTCAAAGCTTCAACCTGAGCTGTACCCCGTTACTGCAAAGTGTCAGATGTGAGCTTGACCAGGGTATGGTTTCAGAATACTGTACACACCATAGCCCTGATTGCGGTATTGGAATCCTGTAGCTTGAATATTGAGCCAGCGGGTATTCGGTTGTAGAAATAGAATACCGTACTGCCCCAGGCGACAGTACGGTATTCAAATACTGTAGCTCAAACATTGAATTCAAGATTTATTGGTTGAAGAAATAGAATACCGTACCTGTGTGACATTCTGTGACATTGCGGTATTCAGATCCTGCAGCTGAGAAGATATCAAATGAAAGACTTTTTAGTTGAAGAAATAGAATACCGCACCGAAGCGATAGTGCGGTATCCAAATCCTGTAGCCTAGGCAAAGAGTATTCGGTTGAAGGAATAGAATACCGCATCTGTGCCATACCGTAACAATGCGGTATCCAAATCCTGTAAGCGAGAACTTGAGCGCAGAGAATTCAGCTGGAGAAATAGGATACCATAGCGTTGCCCCCGTCCAGCAACAGTTCTCAAATACTCGTGAACGGTTGTGCAGTATCTGAATCCTGTGACGAATAGTCTTGAGCGACGGTACGGTATTCGGATTCTGTATGGAACGGGTCGTTGAAGAATTCGGTTGGAGGAATATCTTGTTGTTGGTCTCCGAATCCTGTTACTGCAAGGCTTAAAACACGACATCGACGGATTTGCGGAAAAGGCATACTGTACGCACTAAAGCGTGAAATGTGATCAACAGGTTTCTGGAAACTCGATACTGTACGCACCACTGAGTCCGGACATTCTGCAGAACCCTGATACTGTGGAGGCTCTCTCGTTGGTTCCCGAATCCTATTACTGCAAAGCTTGAAATGTGAGGTGAACGGATTTACAGAAACGGCATACCGTACACACTCCAGAGCCCAGCTCCTTACATTTGCAGAACTTGAATACCGTAGTGCCCCGAAAAGTTTTTGGTGTTGGTGAATCCTAATACCGCAATGAGTGAAAAGTGAGATCAAATAACCTGAGGGAATAGAATACTGTACGCACCTTCCTAGGCCCAGCTCCTCACTTTCTGCAGAACTCAGATACAGTAACGTTGCCGTAGATGCTCGTCATTGGTATATGGTTTCGGAATTCTCCTGTACCCGAACCCTGCCACCATGCTTTCGCGTTTGTAGAATTCGAATACCGTAGCCTTCCGAAAAGCGCTTGTTGTTGGTGAATCCTAATACCGCAATGAGTGAAAAGTGAGATCAAATAACCTGAGGGAATAGAATACTGTACGCACCTTCCTAGGCCCAGCTCCTCACTTTTCTGCAGAACTCAGATACAGTAGCGTTGCCGTAGATGCTCGTCGTTGGTATATGGTTTCGGAATTCTCCTGTACCCGAACCCTGCCACCATGCTTTCGCGTTTGTAGAATTCGAATACCGTAGCCTTCCGAAAAGCGCTTGTTGTTGGTGAATCCTAATACCGCAATGAGTGAAAAGATCAAGGAGGCTAAGGAAATAGAATACTGTACGCACCTTACCGGGCCCGGCTCCTCCCTTTCTGCAGAACTCAGATACCGTAGCTTTGCCGTCGATGCTCGCTGTCGGCCTATGGTTTTGGAATTCTCCTGCATCCCAGCCCTACGAATGTGAGCTTTTAGGCACGGAAATAGGATACTACTATACGCACCACTGAGCTCATCACCTCACGTTCTGCAGAATCCAGATACCGTAGATACTTTCATGTTGTTGGCCCAGCAGTTTTGAAATGCTACTTATTGGTGACCCGAATCCTATTACCGCAAAGCGTCAAATCCAAACTAAGCGAGGGTATGAGAATACTGTACTCACCTCGCACCTCACATCCTGTAGAACTCAGATACCGTAGAGAGTATAAGTAGAAGGATTGATACAGAATCTAGGAACCGCATGGCGTGCTCGAAGAATTCTAATTCCGTAGATAGGTGACGGAATCGTGATACTGGACAACAACCCACGCTCCATCCGGTCCCATAGCCATTCTACAGTCCCTGCGGTTTTCTATTTCTCCCATAGGACCCCTCTCACAAACTTTTTAGACTATAAAATGGGTTTCCAAAGTTTTATATCATCACGTGTAGCATAAAGTAACATTAAATCGACGGGCGCGGGGGTTTCCGATGTCTGGCACGAAGGCGCTTACGCACCGGCACGAGGTTCCTTACGGACATACATCTAGACGTCTATCCGAATATCCGAGATCGCCAAACTCCGAGATTCAGAAGGATTCAGAACAGCCGAGAACGCTGTTCATCGAGCCCTAAGCACACCGTAAAAGGAACATATTCCGCTCAGAGGAACTCCGCGCAGATATGGCGTATATCAGTCAGCAGCTGAAAGGAGCTGCGATACACCAGATTTCATCTCAGTGAAACTTCCATATTAGGAAATTCTCTCAGTTGAAAAACGAAATATCACCAGCAAGTTGAGTTAATGGCTGATATTTCCCATTTCTTTTTGTCCTTCCTCTGAGCAGAATATTTTCCTTTTACGGTGTGAAGTATGGGACTGCCGAACTTCGAAGGCACGTAACGGCATCCCAACAATGCCAAAACCATGTGGCAAATGATGTTGAATTGTATCGTTATACATAGTTCATTTACCAGCCGCAGCCACCAGCTTGCACTAGTGCTCACCAAAACGCGTCTTCTAGTGTGTGCTCGATCTGAAATTTCTTGCCCATTCGAAAGGTTCTGCGGCGCTTGGCATGGAATAGGCTAAAGGTAAGCCGTATTAACGTTCATCTCCAATATAACCAATGTCTGAATTTTCCCAGACTTGGCCTCGTCCTTCTCGGAATATGCCCAATTTGCTCCGCGAAGTACGGGAAATGTTGCCAATGTCACCTTTGATTGGGGATTTGGGTGCTTTGCGTTGTTGACAAGCAGCACTTGTCACCTTGTATATGTTTTCCAATTTCCAATTGTTGCTTCCCCGCCTTCTGCCCCGGAGCTTCTTCGTATTCGTATGCGAGCTTCACGCTGGTACTTAGGGCGAGACTCATAGGAGGTGATGCAAGGGTGCTTTCTTCCTTTCAAGTATCCTGCCCAAAACTTGGCATGGCATATTCTGCGCGAAGGACGAATGTAGATGTTTCAAGGGCACGAATGCCCCCAGACCATGGCCAGGAGCCCGACATATAAGTATTGCTGCTTCTCTTCGTCGTAGACTTCGGGCACGTTTACTATCAGAAACAAAAGCTATCAACAATTCAAGGAATTTTACTTGCTTCGCACGGCCTGCGCTCTACTCCGACCCAGTGCGCCTCCCACGATTTAACTCTGATCCCACTCAAAACCACGGTGAAAAATGGTCCATCAACTTGATGGAAGCCCTGACTTATCATGCCACTGAAGGTATTCTTGTTTCATCAGAAGGGCCAAACTTATTGCGCCATTCCGAAAGGGTCTACCACGATATTCAAACGAAAGACACGCGAGTTGTGGAGTCATCTTCGTTGCCTTGTCATCAATATTGCTGTGTCTTGTTGCTAATGTTCCTGTGAAGATCGTTCTCAGACTACTTTGAACGTAAACGCAAAGCGATGTCGTCATTACGGTACGACTATCTAAGACAGTACACGCGAATAAACGAGAAGTATGCAGAGACTGACACCAAGTCCGGGACCAAAGGAACATGTACAATTATCGGATAGTAAGGTATTTCCATACATAGATACGATTGCATTCAAATGTGGACATATGACTGTGCGCTGCGTTTGCTGAACCTACGAGAGTCTCGGGGTGCCACTGCGGTATCTGCACGTCCTCATGTGGCGCCTAACATCAGACTTAGTGACAGATTCGTAGTTGCAATAATCACATTGATGTTCTTTCTCGCCCCGATGGGACTTGATATGATCTAGAATTTTGGTCAGCCGTGTTGTCGTAGATCACAGTAAAGCTTACTTTTTAAATTGTGAAGTGTGGTAAAGGTAGATGTACAATGTGGGACCTCTTTGCAATGATAAAGTAGTTCAGGGTCTGTAGGCAATCGTCGCCGGTGACTTGCATCTTTAACGTTGTCGGACGCCACAACCTCTTTGACAATGCGAAGCCCGACACTGGAGTGACCAAGTTCCGCATAGCCACTAGCAGGAGCGATAGGAGCGTGCCACCTACTCGATCGTGAAAGAGCGGTGTTTGGAGGACTAGCAGGAGCTTGGGTATCATAAAACGATTCGTAGGAGAGACCTGAAGTGTAGTTGGTAGAAGAATATTCATGAAATGATTGTGGCGGAATATGATATGGTGGCATCGACGAATTTGGATGGGAATCGAACCCTCCGAAACCTGAGGATACATCTGGGGCAAGACGGTAGGTATCTGGGTATAAGGAGGCTGGAGCTGCTGTGTATTGCACAGACCAACGACTGGGACTGATCATAGTTCTATTGTCGGCACTATGTCCCGCCCCAGCCCCGGTGCATCTGTACTGCCCGTCGTTTTCTACAACAGCTGGAGGTACTAGCTCGTGGCCTGGGGGCAAAAAGCCACCATACCGAGTCGTAGGCGGGGAAGAGCGAAAAGAGGCGTATTCAAGGTTCTCTCTGCTACGGGAAGCAAATCAGTCTCCGAAACGTTTGAGAGAATGGGGCACATACTCGATGCCGTGATGGAGAAAATCATTTTGATGTGAACCTCCGTACATCGATGGATCGAAGCCTGCCATGTCTTCTTTGACGAGGAAACAGGAGGAAGTCGAGAGAGAAGTTATGTTTTGGTGAGGTGGGGAAGCTCAAACACCCACATATTTATACCGTCCAACTAAAGAAATCTACGGCGCATCGAGTATCCAGGAAAAACCACGTTTTGATCCGATTTTCCTTTGCTGTTGAAAACTTAATAAATTGTGCTCCTGGTTATCGTGACCGCTCAATGGGACTAACACTACGGTGCCTCGTGTATCTTCGGTGAACAAAAATCTTGCGAAGAATAGGTTGCCGTACTTTTCTGCGATTTTTGTGCAGCAAATACTGCGGAATGGCCATATTTGGTAACCAAATACAGCCTTGAAAATCGGACAACCTATTTCCTACACGCTCTCTTTTGCGCAAAGACCCATGAGGCACCGCTGTGTAAGAATGGGCAAGCCACTGGTACAATAGAGCTGGGAAAAGGTCCGAAATTACAGACCCCTCCATGAATGATGAAACGGTGCCTTGTCCGTACCGACACCCACCGAGTTCTGCGTACCTCGGACATATTCTACCTGCTGTTGAACCATGAGAAATTAGATATAGTAAAAGGAGAATTGTACGACGGCGCGAACTCCCTGTTTTTCGCAGGAGCTTCTACCATTTTAGAAACGTAACCTGGCGCTTTGCCCTCCCTAAGGCTCAAGTTCTCGGGGTAAGCAATATTGCTAACGCCTTCCTGTATTATTATACCCGACAGCACCTATGTGAAAGAAAGGCTTTGGTGAGTGAGTGCGGCTAAGAGTCTGTTGTCTGGCACCGATAAATCGGGAGGATCAAAGGCTGACGGGAGCAGCTTGATGAGTGGCTGCATAGAAACCGTGAAATGTCAACTGGACACCAGTCCTTTAAATAAACAGGGTCCTGTCGTGTTCCGAAGTATCAGAGTTACAGCAAGATAAAATTTCATGAAGCGTCTACCAGGGCCGCTTGGGATACGGTGCGCGTGAGGAAAACATAAAAGCCTTGAAACACCAGCCCTATCATGACGTCTAAATCAATTGTGGAATGCGGAGCGCAGGGTATGGCGAAACGAATGTACTTACAGCTGTCCGCCGAAGTAGTGAATACATCCATCATTAGAGCGTAAAGAGCTAGAACTGGGATGCCGCCGGATTTGCATGGGACCCTGCCAGTGAGCGGAGCCCTTCAATATTCATAGGATAGTGGATTTGCACGAGTGAACTCTAAAAAAGCTATCCGAATAGAGGTAAAGTGAGATATTGAAGTCGATTCGATGAATGTACCCACAATGCAGATATAAGTGGTTCCGCAGCTGGAAATCACCGGCCGTAAATCTAGATACCTTCAGGGAAGAACTGTCATTGTCTATGTACTCCAAGATCAAAGACCCTTGAGAGCATGAATGAAGGAGGCACATCGGAAGGTGAAGCGCTGAGAAGACGAAATTTAAGCATCGAATTTACCTTGTGAAAGCCGCCAGGTATCCCAACGTAGTCGTAGAACTGCCTTTCTCTGATGAACTAGATAATTCAGTCATGCAGTTTTTGCACTATTTCTTTCCCAACGACAGCCAAAGGTATTAAAAGCTCCTCGAGGCGTTGAAGTCGAGGTTCGCAAGACCAAGCGTTTGTAGCGACAACTTCAGAGCTACCCTCAGCCATCGGTCGACGTTAAACATAAAAGTGGAATTTGCAAGGAATAACAACGAATAGATTGTTATGGCCAAATTGTTGTAGATGAAGGAAATCACGCACCCAGATGCTTTCGCGATCAGGCCAGAAGTTCATGCCCATAGCATGCGATCAGCACCTTCCTGCTGTTGAGCACGTTGAGTCTCCGGTATACGGCACGACTTTCGAAGCGCACAAAAGCTACGATGAAGATGCTCTTGCCACGTATTCTGGACGAAGGTACTAAAAGGATACCGAAATAGATGACTGATGTGTTGCCGGCCCATCTCTGCCTCGACCCTACTGAATTAAGAACGGGGGTGGAATTCAAAGGCGTCGGTTGACGTGTAGAAACGTGTCCAATTCCATCTGTGAGGGACCTAATGAACACCCGACATGAAGAAAAATTCATCGAAGGCAGCTCGTTCCGTTTTTGACAATTACACTCACCATGGGGCCAGTTTGATCATTGATTGGTACGATACCTTTAGGCACCTCACTACAAGGACAAGCTATAAGTAAGCCAACATTCTGAACGCAGAGAGCAAACCTACGCCAAGGCAGATACCCCGCGTACCGTTGAGATACCCATTCAGCAATTTGGGAAAGCCAAATCCTCTGACTCCGAAGCAGAAGAGCCATTGGCAGCCCGGGCAAGAAACGTCGACGAATGGT
Source organism: Paramarasmius palmivorus (assembly GCA_037176845.1). Taxonomy (NCBI): domain Eukaryota; kingdom Fungi; phylum Basidiomycota; class Agaricomycetes; order Agaricales; family Marasmiaceae; genus Paramarasmius; species Paramarasmius palmivorus. Next base: position 11,310 of record JAYKXP010000110.1, read on the forward strand.
TCTGCCTGATCTGTCAGAAAGCCGAAAACACCCCCAGAAGGCAACGAGCCAATCAACTCTGTTCCAATAGAAGGAGTGAGACGATTAGACCCATCCGACGACTAGCATCAAGACGACCTAGCTGATCAGGCGGAGAACTGAGCGACTTGGCCCCAGCGATTTATGGTCGGGGAACAGTTGGGACGTGCGGGTAAATTGAGCGCGGCAGGTCCAAGTCTGAGCTCGAGTAGCGGACTCACCTCTGTTAAGTATCGCTTTCTCAAAAATCCAGCTTCATTGGTGTCGCATTATCGTCGTTTATTTGCTCAAACACCCGTCGGAATTCGATCATATTCTTATGTTGCTCGATAGCAGAGTTGCGCGATAACAATGACAACTACACAACCGATACTACTAAGCCTTTCGTGAGTTATGTATAGTAAAAATGATTATGTATCAGAACGAATGTACTCACATTGGATCTCTTGCGCTTCGGACTGAAAATATCAAGGTGATAGTAGCGGAAAAAGAGGTTGCAGTTACGGGCGCTTATGTACTACGGCTACGACTTTGCTCTTCTCCGACACCTTCGACACATCTGAAGGTTTTCATTCCCTCATACGCTAAGTATAACGACCCCTCGAATCATGCTATAAGGCAAAATCAACAATTTTGGTTGTTCAGTCTTGGGAAAGAGCTGTGGGTTGGACACGATTACGGGACTAGTCGTTACCCTGACTTCTACACCTTCCTTATCTTCCATCCTCTGTCCTCTCCTCTGCTTTTTTCCTCCCCGGCGAATTTGCTTTCTGATTGAAACTATGGCGAAGATGAGCAGGTGACAGTACAGGTGGTCCGGTGGGCGTTATAATGGTTCGTCGTCCTTTGTTTTTTACTGCTTCATTGTTGGCTGAAAAATCGACATACATACAGCAGAAACCACCCCCGATTCCGAATTCACTTGGATACATGCTCGAATACATACTTCAACTTGATTCACCCGGCTTGTTCATCGTCGAAGTTTGAGGAGCACACCCGAGCTCTAGGCCCTCAAGCCGCCAACACCGTTCACAATGCTGGCACGCCGCTCGCAGGACGTGCGATTCGTTCAGTTCAGTGGTGGTAGTAGGTTTGGAAGGGTGAGTGTCAGTGTATCAGTGATGTCGAATTTGGGATCTCACAGCTGCGTAAAGCGGTACCATGTCCTAGGTGCAAGACTCTGGCGAACAGGCATCAAGTGACTTAAAAGTCAGGTTCACGAACGGGGCTAGATCATGTTGGGCTTCAGACTCGAAACTGTACACAAACTTGTTGAACAAGTTTGTGTACAGTTTCGAGAAGCGACACATTGCGCGAGATACCGGTACCTCAACTGCTTTGAGAAGGCTCCGGCGCGAGGAAGACGAGGATGAATGAGCCGCAAGGACTTGATCAAGGTTGAAGGGCCTTCGCGTACAGCACTCTTAACGATAACATCGTTTGCGCCGCCAGCTGCCCTTCCTCGATCGGTACGAAGGGGCACTCTGACAGTTGGGACATCTTCCCAGGCCAGAAAAACTGAATGAAATCCTTGTTATGGCTTTCGTCAAAATCCTATTGCCCCGTAGTACCGTCGTTTACAACAGTAGCACATGTCCTCTGTATAGGTTAGCGTCGGACTGCGTCAATACCGAGCTTTTGTTCAAGTTTGTGTACGAATATACTAACTTTCGAATAAATTTATAGCTTCACACCTCCGAATGTGAACAAACCTCCCGTACGGACGTCCTGAAACAGAGTTGTCCGAGATGCTATGGTGGTGAGAGGAGACAATTGCGAAGAACGGGCGCTTAAGCGCTTATGCTCTTTTCTCCGCTACCAACATCTTTGAGGGCTTCCTTTCCTTCGTACTGGACAACAAATCTTCGAATAACGAATCGTGATGCAAGGATATGAAAAATCGATGGAGGTCGCTCGTTCAATGGAGGGGAGCTAGTAGGCACCGTGACTCCCAAGAAGTTCCCTCTGCGGATTTGGATTCTACGTCCTCCCGTCCTCCGACCACCCATCCTTCCCAGAGTTTCCACCCGCCCATATCCCAGTACGAGTCCGCCAATGAAGCCAGAATTTGAAGAGGAGATACCTGATTTCCGGTGGGGTGACAATGGGTGCACTCTCGGGGTTCGTCGTTCGCTCGATATTTTTTTCGTATATCCAGAACTAACACAATCAACACACAGCAACCAGTATAATTTCGAGTTCACCAATAACAACATACGCCAGCTCGAACTCAACACCGTGGCCAGTCCTGCCGCAGTCTTCCAGCTTATATCGTCTGCTACTCCCCGACGAGCGTTGAAGGACACAGCTATCGGTGTGGGCATTTGAAATGGGAGGGAATTAGGCCGTAGGGTCGTAGGGTCGTATACTGGGTGAAGGGAGCGGGAGCACACAGAGCGTGTGGGTTCTAGGGTGTAGCTGGTAGAATGGCTAAGGGTTGCACGTTACACGGCGACTGGGCTTTTTCTGGTGAGTACCTGAAGCAACATTCAACGAATGTCTCACTGAAAGACGTTCGAACAATAGCACAAAGACGTTCAAGACTCTTGTCCACTCAGAGGCAAGGAAAACTCCGGAACTTGAACGATAGTCTTTTGGATTTTCGCAAGGGATAGATTTGTGGCTCAAGGTGCATTTTTTGGCGAGCCAAACTTCACCGGTGGATGCTCTTCAGCTCTAGTTTATACTCAATTATCGTAGGATTCACCGTAATCATATTATGGTATGTTGCCCTTCGCTCTCCAGAGAACCCTATTCTGACTATTATCTTCCTAACCTCTAGGATCCAATTCATACCGTATCGTCTTCACGAAACTGGAAAGCAGGTCCCCCGTCGCTGTAACCATTTGTATACAGCGGTCACTGCTATGAGGTGCTGCTTTCAATCTGGGTCCTCTTGCACCTGCTTATAAAGCCCATTTTTCGCACATTTTCTCCGCTATCCACCGTACTAACGAGGGGACGTGCTCGATGCACCGATGAAGGATTACCATACAGGACACGAGCGAGACGTGTGACTCGGAGTTCAGTTTTCGTGTATTATCGTCGTTGGTTGCAGTTGCGTATAGTGGGGATGTTATCACGAAGGTGGTGAAAGGGAAACGGTGCCGGTGATGGGTCATAGATGTTGTGTATTTGTGATTCAACACGCTACTTATATCACCATTAGTCTGGAGACGAAGTGAGCTTACCAACAGTCATCAGGATATGCTCCAAACCTTGAGATCCCGGTTCCTCGAGGTTTGAATCATGTCTCGAGATATCGCAGAGGGTGGACGTTGACTCTATCGTGCACGTTTCTGTGTAGCGGACAAGGTCGGCAGGATGGCGGCTCAGCCACTTGTTGAAAGTGATAATCAGCAAACCGCAAAATGCGAAGGTTTGGTATTCTACCAACAACGTTTGCAAGATAAAGCATAAAAGGTATGATGGTATAACAGTCCAAGAGCCTCAGAGGTGAACTGCCAGAGAGCGTGCAGTCCGGCACTTGTGAGCGAAAACGCGCTAACAGAAATGTCGACGTCGTTAGATTCGGACAGCTTTACAGAAAACAGACCCGTTCATCTCGCAGAGTAAAATTGGCATACCTTCTGTTGCTTCGAGCCTTCGATTCTGAATTCAAGTCGTCAAGGTGGTCATGGTGGTGAGAGTCGAAAATAAAAATGGGCACTTACATATCTTTTTCCGACTCCTCCAACATCTTTGACTCTGACGGCCGTTCCTTCCCTTCCTACCGTACGGAAGCTTCAAAACCGACTACAAGGATACTTCAGTTGTGGTCGATGCTCTCAAGAAGGGGTGCTAGAGGAAAGATCGGGTGGTAGACACTCTCCGTCTCCGTGACCTTGGATACGGCCATTCCAACGTCAACATTCCTCACCCACCCGTCCTTCCCCTCCTACTCATCCTCATATACGCATCTGTCAACGAGAAGGAAAATGGAGAAGGAATGCCCGATCCCAGTGGAGCGATGGGTGCACCTGAGGCTCGTCGGATCGTTCAACAATGTCTCTGTTCATTCTCGCTAACAGGAACTAAATACAGCATCAATACCACCCCCGAGTCTACCAGAATACCCAAACCATCTAGCAACTCTCCTCCTTCAATGTCAAAGCCTGGATCGAAGCCGGCAAACGTATCCTGCGGCCTCGAGGCCGCAGGGCAATATCGAACCTCTTCATCCCGAGTTCCAACCATTTATTCAAGGCTACTTCTAAATCCAAGGTTCCAGAAGAAGGACCTATATCTGTTGGTGTCGACGCTTGACCTGGGTACCTTGGTGGGATTGGGCTGTAGAGTGGAATAGCTGCCAGTGTGATGGAACGTTGCCAGGTCTTGCGGTAGTGTTCGCTTTCCATGCATGGGCGGAGCGAAAGCGCATGCGGGATACAGAGAATCGGAAGAAGGATGCATGAACGAAGGATAGCTAGAAATGACGCAAGCAAAGCCTACGGAGGTCGTACCTTGCCAATGCATGTTACACGTCGACGCCCCGTTTCTTAGTGAGTATCTAAACAACACTCAATGAATATCTCACTCATTGAGGTCTTTTGCTTCAAGATACGCCCATGAAAAGAACACATGGAACGAACGGGAAAGATGAAGCTACCCGTAAGGTGCGTTTACAGTTCCTTTTTACGGTGTAAAAACAGTTCTGATTATGTGCTATAGCTACCTTCGACCTCAGGCCTCAACTTGGGAACATCGTTGTTTCATCTAATCGTCAACAAAGCAAATCGCCAAAGCTCGATACAGACGCGTGCCAGCTTTTTGCGTCTTCGGAATCGCAAGGAAGAGGCTCGTAAGATGGTACTGCCTAGCCAGAACCCGATTACATCGAGGTTTCGGAGGCAAGGTTAGTGAAGGAGGTGATCTAACGAGTACGAGGCCACATACACTCTAGGTACCTACTATACCGTGGAGAATGTGTTAGAGTCCAAGTTGCAAGTACCGTATGTTACTCTTCGTTCCTTAGCGCAACTCGATTTTGACCGTTGTCTTTCAAGGTTCTAGAACACATCTACGCTTAAAACGTCATGCACGTCTGTTGCTGTAACCATTCGCCTCGCATCTAGGATGGAAATGAAGCGAATTAAACCGCGGTGCTTCCTTCCTACGTTCACTGTTCGACTTCTTGAAGTTGCGCTGGCGCATGCCTATAATACCCATGTTCACGCGTTACCTTCCTCCTTCGTCTACTAGCCTGGGTCAAAAACACCATGTTCTTTACGAATGGTTCCGCTCGGCGCTACGCATCGCTCCCTAGTTCGACTGGTAGCAGGCTAATAAATCGAGCGCTCATGCTCTTGAAGTAGGATCTGTACAAGCACCATATCCTGCGGGATACCTCCACTGTAAGGTGCTTTAGACTTTGTCATCAACAGGGTTCTGACATTTTCTGCAGCTCAAGTCGACGATATACAGCAGAGAAGTGTTTTTAAATACCGTTTTTCGAGACGAACGAAGGAATGGTGTGTTATGGGTACATAAGATGCTATGTATTAGCCTGCGAAAGGATTGCCCAGCTTCGAAGATACTGTATATTATTAGTTGTACCGATACGTACATGGGTACCTAATCTAGAATAAACGCAATATGTTCAACGGTCGCAGTCGATAGCATAGGCGGCCAGTATCTTCCTCCTCACCAAATCGGCCTTGATTGTGCACGTCTCCGACCTCTTTTCTGCGCGTAGAACCAGATATACGTACCGCCAAGGATCCTTTTCGCTGAAGAACCGTACGATGACCGCACGCCAGGGCTAGATTCTGGGAGGCGGTAAGCTGTTAGTCTGCAGAAAACTATGGAAATGTCCAGGCTACATACCTGGTGTGTATTCGGATTAGATGGGTTCCTGGTTCGAAGTGTTGTCGTAGCTTCGTCAGATTTTCTCCGCACTCCATGATCCTTCTCCATTCCCCAAAGTTGAGTCATCGCATCCCAACAGTTCACGCCCCTACGGCTCTACCAGATCCAACACCCAAACGAGACTTTGGGGTATACTGAGAGTTGAATTTCAGTTGCAGAAGGGAGCTAAGGTGATGTTGGAACTCGGAGGATTTTTGAGGGCGTTGACGTCGTTATCGATGAAGTTGAGGATTCCATAACATTGGATGCTATAGAGTCGTTCTAGTGAAAATACGCGTTCAAAACCAGCTCAAATGCAGACAGAAATGGGGAAACACGAACCTAGACCAGCATGCAAGGAATCAGGATGCATGGGTGAGCCAAGCAGTCAGTCTACTTCTTCCAAAAATTTTTTCTGTGGTATGCAATGCGCGAAGGTATCGAGTTCATGCTACGGTAGGCTGTCGGGGCCTGGAAGTATCAGATGGATGGATGGTCGTGGTCGGAAACAGAGTCGCGGTACCGGCACTCAACGGAAATGGGACCACTGCAGGGTAATATCTATCTATCTATCTGATGGTTTTTTCATTCCCTCTACAACAGCACCTCAATGCAATTCGAAATTCCTTCCTTATCCAAAGCATTTGTCTCGCTGAGAAAATTTTAGGGGATACTGACGCGGTCGCTTATGCATTGGACTTGAACGTTCACTAGCACTGACCATATCGGTGCAATTATGATGATTTGCTCAACGTTCGGCGCTGGTGAGTATTCATTCATTCTGTCAAACAGAACACAGCATCATTAGACCGGTTGCAGCATGACAGGCGCGAGGACACAGCGCCCTCAACGGGCTTTGCTCTCCGCGTTGACATTTCTCCCTCTGTCATTCGACGTGTCTGCCAATCCTTCACTGCAGCTCAGGACTATGTCAGTCAATGGTTGCTCTGATTTCGCTATTCACGGAGGAGCACACAATGTAGTTCACGGGAATCAACTATTCAACAACACGACGTACACCTCGGATGACCCAAGTTAGTTCCAGATTCGTTCTTCGATGGGCTCTCCACTAAACGTTCATGCAGCTGATAGAGTTCTCGATTTTGTGACTGCACATGCTGCTCTAAATGCAATATACAACTCCGAGCAGCGCTTTCCGCCCCCAAATTGCCTTCCGGGAACTCGCACTGAGATCCTAGCAGACTGTAACCAGTGGATCGAGGACCGGCGGTTGAAGAAACGAGTGTTATGGATACATGGGCCAGCGGGGGTTGGAAAGTCAGCAATTATGCAGAACGTGTCGGAGAACCATGCTTGCAAGGGGAAATTATTGGTTGGGACGCAGCCGCCGTGGCATGTGTGCATGCGGAATGAAAGGGGAGAGAACACTTGTCATCGCTTTGCCGCGAGCTTTTTCTTCTCCCGAAACGACCCCTCCAGGGACAGGCTAGATCCTCTCGTCGCTACCATCGTCTACCAATTCCTCACGTCAGAGCCTCTCCGAGAGGTACTCGGCCCAGCGATCATCGAAGCAATTCGCTCAAATCCCGGGATTTTTCGACTTTCATTTGAAGACCAGCTCCGAAAACTTGTGCTGGAGCCATGCTTGAAGGTTGACCAAACACAGTGGAAAAACCTTCCCAATCTCGTGATCATTGACGGGCTCGATGAGTGTATCTCGATCTCATCGCAGGAGAGACTCATTGCAATGATACGAGAGGCTATACCAGCATGTCCCCTTATATTCCTACTTTCCAGTCGACTGGAGCCTCGAATTCTTCGAGCGTTCGAACACGATTCATTCGCCTCTATGCTTGGCCGTCTCGCTGTCGGAGAGTCGTTTCAATCCACTCGAGACATAACAACATTTTTCCACCATCGATTCGGTCAGCTGCAGGATACGCATCATGCACTGCGCCGTCTTGATGAATCATGGCCTGGGGAAGATGTGATCCGTAAGCTCGTCGACAGAGCCTGCGGACAGTTTATTTTTGCTGTCACAGTAATGAAGTACCTGGAGAGCGATGACGAGCTACCATCTGAGCGCTTAGAGGACATCCTTCGTATCTGCGCTGAGGACCTCCCGGAATCACCATACCCTGATTTGGACCTCCTTTACCATCAAATTTTGGTTACATGTCCGAAATGGGATGAGGTTCACAAGATTCTTAGTGTGCTTGTTACACCTGTCTACCACTTTCCACTTCCAAAACCACTGATTTACGATAAACCAACGTGGTCCATCGCAAGGTCTCCAGAGAGCATCGAGTTATTGCTGGACCTTGCCCCGGGAAAATGTCAAAGTCTGCTATTCAGGCTGCACTCAGTTCTAGAGGTACCCAGAGATGGCGGAAGCATACGTATCTTACATGCCTCTTTTTCAGAATACCTCCTGAACCCCAAGCGTTCAAGTGGGTATCATGTCAAACCACATTCCAAATCAACTTTTTCTGACCTGACAATACGGGCTTTCCTTCGAGCTATCCTTGCTCACTCGCAGACTTATCACCAGGACCTGTACAATTCAAACCCACTGTTGCCAGCACGATATAATACCTTGCATGTCTCAAAGGACCTCATCTCCCAAAAGGCTCTAGTTCCACTCTTCATCGTGTTCCCTCTCTTGGATAATGTAAAATCTCCAAGTGATCTACTGTTAGCAGCCTTGGATCAATTGGATCCATACCCCTGCATGACATGGCAGCTGAATTGGTCAACAGTCTACGACAGAGATGAACATCTCGAATACTGGAAAAGAGTTATTCAATGGGCAAAGGTACGAACCTACACATTTCACCCTCTTATCACCTACTTACGTTGAATGGACAGTCCTTTGGCACCCAAGCTCCGAATAACTTCCTTCGCAGAATGAAGTCGTTTATGTGTAGCTTCCATATAGGCTCGCCTGATGCATCCATTCAATCGTTAGGTCATGCAATGGCGTTTCTCGAGCAAATTTTGTACATACCCAAGCATCTGCATATTTGGTGTCAACTCCTTGGTTACGATATACATTTCCAAGGAACCCACGATCTATATGTCTTGCCAATCGACCACACCTCACCTTCATCTTGGGCGATTCTCAAAGTCACTAGGGAAAAGGGGAATACCATAACGAGGCTGCTGGAGTCTCTTTCCGACTGTAGCTCGGGGCGGCTGATAGAGGACATACGCAATGGCACCTATAACAGTGTTCGTCACCTCGACCAAGTCAAGGTAAACTGTCATGATTATCCGTCGAACCATACACATACTAAAAAGATCCACCCAGTATGATGATCTATACTCCCTGAAGAAGTTGGTAGCGCAACACCGAGAGAGGTTTGGTTTACAGCCAACATACCCATGTACGCCACCCATGATACACTCCAACTCATTAAGCGGCGAGGATGTCGATCCAGCCCATCTGAAGGCCGATCCACGCACCCGGGATGCCGATCTGACAAACGGGGCCATCAGCGACGTATCTGACCATCACGACTCGAACCTGGAGGAGCAGCCCACTCAAAAGCGAAAGGCCTCACCTGATCCGTCACGCAGCCGAAAGCGCGTCTGTCGAGGAACATAAGCTGTTTGACAAGCAGCCTAGTGTACTCCTTCACGAGAAGGCCAATCTACTCCCACATGAGCGCAAGTTTACCCTAACACGGGTCACTTGATATCGATTTTGTCAGCAGCTAGCGTCCAGATAACATGGCGGATGCTCGATACTCCGGCGAAAACATCGATTCTGACTCCATTGCGCAAAGATCAGTCCTCTGCGACACGAAAATTGGACAAGATGGATGACCAAGAGTCGGCACTCGGTGACAGGCGAAGGAGAAAACAGTACCCGGATGTCATGTCATGCACGACGCGGCTTGACGACAGTCTTGCCCATATCACCCATCACATCCGTATCATGCATCGTCCTACAACATGCGGCCAGTGCTAGTACTCATGTCGGAGGCGCTGCTCCGACCTGGTTGACTCCGGTGCTGTTGCAACGAAACCAATGACTCGGAAGTCGATTTCAGATGCGAATTATACATTCGAGTCCCATATTGAACCATCTATTCAGCGGAATGACCTCTACGCTCTGAAGAAACTGGTGGAACAACGCCGAAAGGAGTTTGGCTTGGCGGCTTACCCATGTACACCACTCAGTACTAAGCAGTTGGATCAGAACCGAGAATCCTCGACTGATTTGGATTCATCACCCAGTCGAAAACGCGCCCGACGAGAAAGTCTACTCCAGCATGACGAAGACTATCCACTTGTACACCCGAACACCCCAATACGAGGAAGCCGATCTAGCCAACGGATAGCATCCAGGCGACACATTGCGCAAGGTACTAATATCTCTGCTGTCTTGGGAATGGCTCAATCCGCTCCGGCACGAAGAAGACGAGGATAAATGAACCGATTCGCAGCGAGATTTTGGTCAAGGTCGAAGGAAAGCAGGGATACCTCGTTCGCGTATAGCATCCTTGACAACAACTCCGCTTGCAGCTCCCCTTCTTCATCCAAGTCGGCATCGGTACGAAGGGGCACTCGGATAATTGGGACGTCTTCCAGAAATTCCTGCTGTTGTTTTCTTCAAAGTCTGATTTGGGTTATCTCGTAGTACCGTCGTAGCATGTGGCATGTATCGGTTAGCGTTGTAAGTACTGTAACGTCCGCGTCAATATGTACTGGGCTTTTGTCGAAGTTGACGTAGAACGAAAGTTGAGTAGACTCACTTTCGTATAGATTTCTAGCTTCAGACCTGAACAAACTTAGCGCGCGTCCTGAAACAGAGTTATTCGAGATGTCATGGTGGTGAGAGGAGAAAAAGAACCGGCGCTTATGCAGCGGTTTGCTCTTTTCTCCGCTACCACCATCTTTAAAGGCTCATCTCTTCTGTACGGTACAACAAAGCTTCAAGTCGTGAAATTCAATGCGACCGTATGAATTATCAACGAAGGTCGCTCGTTCAATGGAGGGGAGCTAGAGGAAGAAGGAAGAGGTAGTAGTACTTCCAGGCGCTCCCTGCGGATTTCGATCGAAATTCTACGCCCTCCACCTATCCACCATTCCCCAAATTTTCACCCACCCGTATCCCGGTACAAGTTCGTAAACTAAGCGAAAATTTGAAGAGGAGATATCCGGTTTCTGGCGGGGGTGACAATGGGTACACTTTCGGGGTTCGTCGTTCGCTCGATATTTTTTCGTATACCCAGAACTAACACAATTAACACACAGCACCCATAAAACTTCCGAGTTCACCAATAACAACATACGCCAGTTCTCCTCGTACGAAGAAGTCCGAACACAACACCGCGGGCAGTCCTAGGACCTGAAATCTTCCGGCCTCTTTTGTTCGTTACTTCCCGACGAACGTTGAGGGACATAGTTATCGGTGTGGGCATTTGAAATGGGAGGAGACGAGGTCGTAGGAGCGTAGGGTCAAAAACTAGGTGCCGAAGAGAACGTAGGAGTGTTGTCGTTTATACGGAAGGGAGTGGGAGCGTACAGAGCGTGCGGTTTCTGAGGTTGAGTAGAATGGCCGCGGTTTACATGTTGCACAGCGACTGGGCCTCTTCTGGTGAGTATCTGAAGCAACGTTCGATGAATGTCTCACTGAAAGACGTATTTCTTCGATAGAACAATGAGCTGTCGTCGCGACAATTCAATAGCACAAAGACGTTCAAGGCTCTTCTCCTCCACTCCTAGGCAAGGCAAACTCTGGAACAATAGTCTTTTGGATTTTCGCAAGGTATAGATTTGTGGAACGATGCTTTTTGGTTGGATCTGGGTAGCATTAAAGCTGGCTCAAGAAAGGAAAGGCGGTAGTCTCAGGAGTGTTTTTTAGCGCGCCAAAACGGTCTCCCTCGCCGGTGGATGTTCTCAGGAGCGTTTTTGGCCAACCAAAACTGTCCGCCGCTAGTTCATGGTCAATTATCGTAGATCATACATTATCTGGTGTTTGATTCATCGTAATCACATTTATGGTATGTTACTGTTCGTGCTTCAGAGGAACTCTATTCTGACTGTTGTCACCCTAACTTTCAAGCTTCAGGATCCAACCCATACATCGCATTCACCTTCAAGCTGGAATGCTGGCCCTCTGTCGCTGTACTTGATGGTTCGCTTCGCAGCTAGTATGTCAAACAAAGCGATCACTGTAACCGAGCGCTCCTTTCGATAAACGCCCCCTACTTCGATTCCTTGCGCTGGCACGTGCTTCTGAAGCCCTTTTTTCGCGCATTCCCTTCTCTCCCCTCAACTCCCACTATAGAAAGGTCAAGAACACCAAGCCTCCTCATTGTACGCCTTGTTCCCCACGGCGAACACGTGTTCTGCCGCTTGGCGCTACGCGTCGTGTACTTGCTCTTGTCGAGAACCCAGACAACGCAGCCATCCTTGTCGATGAGATCCATTGAGCTCAAGGAACATACGGTCGACAATAATAAGAGCCAAACGTACCACAGACAGCGTTCTTGTACGCACAAATGTTGCTCACGTTGGCGTTCTTTTTGGATTATTGCGCCAGTGGAGGGGGTATTGAAATAGCTTTGTGGATCCTAATATGGGGCATCTTGATTACGGTGAGTATTTGACCATCGTCATCTATTATAGCGTAAAACCAACTCGTTCCACAGCCAACGACGATGGCACCTAGAAGAAGAAGTCGACGTGCTTTTGGCAGCACTTCCTCGACTGCCGGCCTCATTCTTCGCCTCGGGGAACAGCGTGCTACAGATGCCAGCACCGAAACCGATTTGACCTGCCTGCCAAAGGCCAAGGTCATTGCAGCTTCTCGTCTTTTGGACTCTACGTATACGGCTCTCGCCGAAGTTCCACAAAAAGAGCTCGAGACCAACTGTGGCATCCTCGATCTCTCAGCACCCCATCTGCCAACGGCATATGTGCTATCATCCCATTGTTACCTTCTGGCGCTTTTGAAGCAATCGACCTCTCCGGTGTGCACTCTCTGACCACGCAAATGATCATCGGGGTTCTTGAAACCTTCCCAAACATCATCTGTCTCCCTCTTCACCCTGCATTCCTCGTTCGTCAAGCTCCTTCACCTGCCCTTTCACCACCCCTAGAAAGCATCACCATACTCCAAACTGACCATTTCACCTCAGTCCCTGCCTCCATCTCCTTCAGGGGTTTAACCAAATACCTCGGCGGTTTCCGTATCGAGATGGAATCCAGATCCTTCCCGAGTCCTGTAATGGCTTTATCGTACGACACGTCTCTTACAGCGACACCCCCGCAGCCTCGGGTGTTCTCAGACGAGTCTAAGGTGGATGCAGCGCGGTGCATATAAGGGGAATGCGTACAAAGTTGGGAGAAGAAGGGCGGGTGTTTGTGTTCGATCATATTACGACATTTCAGTTGGCGATGTCGGGGTCTGCGTTAGAGTATATGGGCGTTATTATGTGGCCAAGATACATGATTATGATATCCGCGCGTTCGTCGATGCTGTTGAGAAGGAAGGCCGGCCTTGGCCTGGGCCTAGTGAGAACGCTATCAAGGTGTTTGAGGAAGCGGTTAGTGGACTGGCATGCCATTTTCCCAACTTCCGCTCCGACCGGGTCGTAGGGGTAGATTGGCTAGAAAGAATCTGGGGGTAACGAGGTGTTTTCCCGACTCTCACGTCCTATCCTTTGAACCTCTGGAACCGCCGTGACACCATTTATTTGCCAATGAAAAATGTGAATCAGAAACCTATGAGGTGCCCGGAGTTGGTGAGTACCTCATGTTGAATGTGTTTACTTCGTGTTTATTTATTGAACATAGCATCTGTCAAGAAACACGCGACGTTCGTATCGTCAGATGGCCAGGCTGTGGACATAAAAAGGACAACACTGCCACACTGTCAGAGCTCTGCTTCGTATACCGAACGTCGTCGTCAGCCAATTCCCCTGTCTTCTTCGACTTGCGCTCTTTGTCTTTCTACCTTTTCCCTCTCCTCTATTGATGGTCCTCTATCGTTCCCATTCCCATCACAGCTACCGTCTAGCTGGGAAACAACGCTTCTGTCTCGGTTCCGAGCCCCCTTCTTCCCAACATTTCATCCATAGCCCCCAACCCTTTACTACAGCTCAACCGATGTCATTCAACTATGGTCAAGGTGTCACGATAAACGGGGGTGCACGCAATGTCGTCCACGGTGACCAAGTCAACAATCCAACGTACCATTTCGACTCGTCCAGTGAGTAAAAAAATTTCTTTCTGGTGATTCGTCTGCTGAGCATTCAGTTAGTCAATGAAGTCCTCAAGACCGTGACTGAACACGCTGCTTTAAACGCACTTCAAAACTCCGAACAACGCTTTCCTCCTCCCAACTGCCTCCCCGGCACTCGTACCGAGGTCCTTGCAGATTGTAATCGATGGATCTCGGAACAGCCCTCGACCCAACGGGTTTTTTGGATACATGGCCGAGCAGGAGTTGGCAAGTCTGCAATCATGCAGAACGTGTCAGAGAAGTATAGTTGCAAGGGAAAATTGTTAGTAGGAACCCAGTGGCCGTGGCACGTCTGTATGCGGAATTCCTTTGGAGAGAATAATTGTCATCGCTTCGCTGCGAGCTTTTTCTTCTCTCGCACAGATCCCTCTCGAGACAAATTGGATCCTCTTGTTGCCACTATCGTCTATCAGTTCCTCACGTCAGAACCTCTCCGAGAGGTACTCGGCCCTTCAATTATCGAGACCGTTTGCTCAACCCCGGGAGTATTCAAACTTTCATTTGAGGATCAGTTCCGGAAACTGATCCTGGAGCCGTGCTCGAAGGTCACGCCAGAGGACTGGAAGAACCTTCCTAATCTCATAGTCATTGATGGAATCGACGAGTGTGCCCCGTTATCGTCACAAGAGAGACTCATTGCAATGATACGTGAGGCTATTCCACGATGCCGTCTCGCATTCCTGCTTGCCAGTCGTCCGGAGCCTCGGATCTATCGAGCATTTCAACACACATCGTTCACTTCTTTGTTACACCGACTTGATATCGGAGACTCGCCCGAGTCGACTCGGGATATAACCACGTTCTTTCACCATCGATTCGCACAGCTACAGGACACGCATCATACACTTCGTCATGTTGACAAATCATGGCCAGGTGAAGAAGTGATCTGGAAGCTTGTGGACAGAGCCTGTGGGCAGTTCATATTTGCCGTTACTGTCATGAAATACCTCGAGATTGATGACGAGGATCCAGAGGAGCATTTGGAAGACATTCTTTGTATTCAGGCAGACGACCTTCCAGAGTCTCCATACCCCGATTTGGACCTTCTTTATCATCAGATTCTGAGAATGTGTCCTCTGAAACATTGGGATGAAATTCACAAGGTCTTACGCCTTGTTGTCACCATTCCTAATGTTGGCTTCAGTCAATCCATCTTTCCGTACCAGTTGTCACCAGTGATGCGCCGATTTCCATCTGTGAATGTGTGCGATCAGCCCTTGACCGATCACAATCAGCCCTTGTCCAATCAACCCTTGCCCTGCTCCATAGAATGCATTGCAGCAATACTTTCACTCAAACCTGGGAAAGTGCGAAGTCTCCTCATCAAACTTCATGCCGTTCTAGAGGTCCCCGACGATGACAAGGGCAAGATACGCATCCCACATGCCACCTTTTCAGAGTTTCTATTGGATCCTCAACGTTCAACAGACCACCATGTCGAACCACATACCAAATCAGAATATTGTGACTTGGTAGCTCAGGTCTTCCTCCGTACTATCTCAGTCCGCTCACAAGAGTACTGGCATCATGTTCACAATTCTACCATTGCCCCTCGCCGGGATCAGTGGCGTTTCATATCCACAGGCTCGTCATTGTTATGTGTTTTTGACATTGTCCAGTCAGTGGTGTCTCCAAGTGCTGAGCTGTTGGCTGCCTTGAATGAATTTGACCCGTATCCATTTGTGGCTGCACCACTGCACCTTCCTGCTGGAGAGACCCAAGACAGGATACTAGATGGAATCTTAAGAAGGGAAGGTTCTTTGATGTGTACCATTCAATGGGCGAAGGTATGCTAATTATTATGTACTATCAATGTGCGGGAACTGATATTCACACAGTCACTCAGTCCCCAAGTTCCTCAGAAATTCATTGACAAAATGGAAGGATTCACACCAGCCTTCTATGTTGTGCCAGCCTCCTCGACGCTTTGGGAGGTGAAGATATATATCGAGGAAAGGCTTTATATTTCTGGTGGGCATGGTGTCAGCCTCTGGTCTAAACTCCTTAGGCTGTATGACTTCAGTATAGACAAGGACAGTTTCATTTTTGTCGTCCCAGCTGATCTACGGCCACCTCCATCCTGGCAGATCATTACCATCACCCGCGAAAAGGCCGATGCAGTTGATCAGTTACTCGGCAGTCTTTTATCTGTTTGTGGTAAGAACAATCTCATGTACGATATTTACAACAACACCAACTACATTGGTTGTGATTCCCCAAATAAGGTGAATATCTATATAACTTTGGGATTTGATGGTTTCATGCTAATCTGTATCTCCAGCAGCATGACTTACACGCACTTAAAGAACTGGTAGCACAATGTCGAGAGGAGAAAGATTTGATAAGGGACAATCTCACTCACAATGACAACATGGACAGGTGTACAAATCTCACAGCAAACATTCCCAAGGAGCACAAGTTTACGAAAGTATGGCGTCGCCTTATGTTACCCTTGCCCTTTTTGTCCGGTCTTTGTCCAGGGACAAACCATCACGTTTAGAAGTTTCATACATAGTATATCATGATTTCCTCGCTGTAGTATTGTACGTGTCCCAAGCCCGACCACTTCCTCTATTCTACCAGGCCACATTACGCACATGCCTAATACACACATCGAGAACACCATATTCCTCCTGCAGGTGGTACTGCATGAGGCGTCCTGACAATAGGTTATGTGGGTACACTGCCGAACACCGAATGAGAGTTGCTCGAACTGCGACGAGGTGTGTTAGCACCTGATGTACTGTGCAATGATCGACCTCCACAGGCTACGCGCTGCTCATGAGAGATGGAAAGGCTTCATTTCTGATTCGAACGTGCTCGCGGAACCTTAAAAGCTTGAACACTGAACAGAAGCTAAAAGTTTCTGGATGATGATATTGGAATATGCTTGGGGCTTGCTGCCGTTGCTCGTACATGTCCTAGTGTAGTACAGCCGTGCACGAAAGAAGACCTGGATACTAATCATTAGCAAAGTAGTAAAACATTCATGATACCCACTCACCATTTGACTATTCCCAGCGACGTGCAAACCGTCGGTGAGAACAGCGTGTTTTGTGCAGGTTCAAGTTCCGTGCCCTATGCAAAATGTTAGCCAACTATCCGATACTACATTCCATAACATACCCAGGGCATACCTGTCAGAGTTTTAGATTGAACTCTGTTAGCAGCGATAGCGCAGGTAAGCGCGAGTAAACGATAGCTGATGACCAGAGGCCTTGAGATAGAACCAAGTGATGAACTAATTCTTATTGTAGGGTTTTCTGTCTAGGTTTTATACATGAGTGAGGATGAAAGATAAACCTAAAAGTACAAGTATAGATGCGATAGAAATAACTGTGGCTTTCTGTGGCTTTCTGTAAGTAAGTGGGTTAAACGAAACGATACGAGCAGGTCAAGAGATATTCTAAGATGTGGCATGCATATGTAAATATAAACGTTCTATATTTCCAACACTCCCCCTCAAACCTTGGATTATGGAATGATCTGAGGTTTGACTCTAATCCAGATTGTCGAAGTATTCTCCGCGAAGGTTGTGATGTTTGATCTGGCGGAGTCTGGACTCGTTGCGATTCTTCTTGATGTTCCTGTAGTTGCGAGTGTTGTTGTCGTTGGTGTGATTGGATACCCACGGTTTCTTTACTGTCCTGGTGCCTGATGATTGTCCTGCGATAATGTCCTTCTTTCCAGTTCGAATAGCCTCTTGGAATCTGACTCTTTTATGTCCACCTCTAACCGATGTATCTCCGTTGTCGATTTGCATCTCATCAATCTTCGTAATGATCTCGTTGATTTTCCGATTGATGGTGCCTAAACCTTTTCCATCTAGATCCATCTCGTCAATTCCTTGGGTGACGTTGTCGATATCAGCTTCGAATTTTGATTTTTGCTCCCCCTCGACAAGTGGGATCTGATCCAGTTCTGGTGTGGTAGGAAGTGATATGAGTGCTGGCATTCCGGGTGAATCGGCCTCTACAAGGCTTGGGAAAGGATCTCCTGGCTTGTGTTCTATAGCCTCTACTGCATAGATACCGTCTTTCTTCGGTATATCCAAAATGCATTCCCAACCTTTGTGAATCCTGATGTTATCGCCACTGAAAATCACTTCGTAACTGTCCTCGGTGAGTTTACTGATAGATATCAACGTGTGTCTGAATTTCGGGACGAGTAGACAGTCGGCGAGTACAATCGTGTGCCACTGGAAATTGTTGGTGGTGTACACAGTACAGTTGCCTTTCTCGACGGCGAATGTGGTTCCTTCAGGTGTGCTGATGGGTCTGTGAGTGATGGACTGGCGCTCTGTGATACTGTTTCGGTAAGGAGTCATGTGGGACGATGCGGTGCTGTCGAATACGAATTTGACGACTCCTTCCTCCTCTTCGAACTTCTCAGTAGCCATCTGCGCACTATCCCTCTCTTCCTTTGCCTGTGCCCAAATATCATTGTAGGTGGCGGCGACATCTACATGTTCCTTCTTGCCTGGCTCTTCGATCAACCACCTGCTAATGACCTTCTCCCCCATAAAGGTACGATTGGCACTGTTGTAACACAATCGGCATACCCTATGGTCGATGGTGATGTGCTCGAATCCTTCGTCTAAGAAGTCGCTGGCGGTCTGGACTACTCCAATGACGGTGTGATCACCTGTCTTGGGTGTGTGTGGCAGGTACCGGCTTTGCAGTTGGGGTCATAGGTCTGATATCTGACGAAATAGTCATTAACAAGTTCGCCTTTGAGGGTTCGGTTGACGACTGGGGGGCATGGCCAACGTTCGCTTTCGTAGTAGCCTTTCCAGCTGTTCTCGTTGTTGTACATGTCGATGTTAAGAGATGAGGATGAGTTTAGAGATGAGGTTGCTTTGACAGCGGTAGATGGGATGAGTACTGGTGATGCTGGTTCTCGATTTTCCTCTTTGCTTTTATAGGAGTTTTGCTGGCAGTCTTGGAACTGTTCTGCTTCATCTTGTTGAGAATCCATTTGATCTTCTCTGCATATGATGGCTTTGCTATCAATCGGGGTCTGTAAATCGACTATTGTGGCCATCGTGGCGTGCATTTCCACGGCCATGTATGCTGTTTCCTCGGATTTCTCTTCAGTTTCCTTGGTGTTTCCGAATTCTTCATCGTAAAACCATTCTTTTGGTGGATTAAACTGTTCCACTGCTCGGATTTCCCTGGCTAACCATGTGCCTTCTTCCCATATTTCTTCTTCTATGGCTTTAACAGCACTTTCCTTGGTACTGCTGGCCTTCTCTTTTCCTTTTCGCCATGATTGGCTATCTTTAGCTTGCTTGGACTTCTCTTTTTCCTCAGAATCATCATCCGATTTCCTGGATTTCAGCTTTGTAGCACATTTTGCGGTGATATGCCCTTTTCCTTGACATCTGAAACATATGATTTCCTTGCGATCTCTATCTCCACCCTGACGATCATTAAATCTCCGGCCTCTTCCTCAGCTATTAAATCCTCGGCCTCTATTATTGGAATGATCTCGGGAATAATTGGCTTCCTCCTTCTTGACTTTGCCTCGGCGCATTGCCTGTCCATTTGCTTCAGCTCGAATAGCAGCAATCAGCTTGTCAACAGTTAAATCCTTGTTTGATTCACTGTATATATATGGTCATGACAGCTGTGATTGTTGAATTCAATGATTGGGGAACTGATGCAATTAATGCATTCTTGAACTGGTCATCCGAAATAGTGATGTTTTGTGATGTGAGTTCATTTCGGATATTGAGGAGTTCGTCAATATGTTCATTGACTTTGCCAATGTTGTAGCAAGATAGGTTGTATAGCTTGTGTTCCAGGTGTGCTTCTGTCAAAGGATTCTTTGTGTCGTAATCCTTCTTTAATCCTGTCCATAATGCTTGTGATGTCTTTGCATTTCGATATCTGCGAAGTATAGTGTCCAGCAATTTTCCAATAATTGCGTTCATGAGATCGGCATCTGCGTCTCCTTCTTCTGCAGTAGTCAGGTATTTCCCATACCCTATTGACTTTGCTGCATGTTCTACATGCATTGCCCACATGCCCCAATTTGAACCATCGTCCTTTAACTGGGTACACTTGTCAAATGCTTTGACTGCTTTAGACATGTTGTCTTCTTCTTCGTCTGAATCAAATGATTCTTCCTTTGGTGGTCTCTTTGGAGATGGTGTTCTCGGTTTGGGTTTGGGACCTATGCTGGGCGATTCTGGTGGATCGTCCTTCTCTTCGGCAGGTGTTCCTTTGTCTTCATCAGATACAGGTTTATCAGTATCAGCTTCTGATTCCTGTTCTGAATCTTCTTTATCCTGCTCTTGTTCCTTTTCTTGGTCCTGTTTCTCTGTATCGGATTCTTCACCAAATCCTAATCCTTGTTCGAACTCTTCAGCAAGTTCGCTTTCCTGATCAAACTCTTCACCAAGTTTGATCTCTTCTTCAACAGTTTCTTCCTGTGAAGCTGATGTTCCTGCTGGTGGAAATACTAATGGCTGTGGTTCTGGTACTGTTGTTCGTAGGACGTTTCCTCGAACTACTTCTTCGTTGTGATCGTCACAATCCCTAAAATCTCCAACTAATAGCGTTTCCTTAGGGGTGCTAATTCGATTCCTTCTGTTTGGACATGGTTGTTCGTTGCAAAGATACCACTTTTGTCTGCCGAGATCTAATTGACAATCTCGTAATCTAACGATATCAAATTGGTGTGGCCAATTGATACAGATTAGATCTGTTTGGAGTTGTGGTTGTGCAGAAGATGCTGGTGGCGTGTGCAATCCTCCAACTGGACTCTGTCTCCTAGAAGGTATACGCGATGGATTCCTCGATGGATGTGATGATATGCTCTGTTGCTGTCCCGATGGACTGCCTGTTCTACTGCCTACTGGTGTAGGTTGTCTGCTAGGATTCCTGCTAGGGTTCCTAGATCCTCATAATATTTGTTCTGGGTCGAACATTCCTGATACTGGGGTACCGCTTCTGGATTGATAACGGCTACCTCTATCGGACATACACTTAGTCCAATAGTCCTTTGCTTTGGGTAGGGGATATTCTGGCGTCCCTGCTCGCCAATCGATATGCGATCTTGGTTCTTGTTCCTTGGGGATATTATGGCGTCCCAAACTCGCCACTATACCAATATGAAATCGGTATTACTCTGGTTCGGCTAAGGTTTATAGACCGGGGCCCATAACCTGTCAGAGTTTTAGATTGAACTCTGTTAGCAGCGATAGCACAGGTAAGCGCGATATAAACGATAGCTGATGACCAGAGGGGTTGAGATAACACAAGATGATTATTGTAGGGTTTTCTGTCTAGGTTTTATACATGAGTGAGGATGAAAGATAAACCTAATAGTACAAGTATAGACGTGATAGAAATAACTGTGGCTTTTGTGTGGCTTTCTGTAAGTAAGTGGGTTAGACAAAACGATACGAGTGGGTCAAGAGATATTCTAAGATGTGGCATGCATATGTAAATATAAATCGTTCTAGAATTCCAACACCCATAATGGTTATAGAAGGACTACTATGAGCCCTGAATAGCTAGTCATTGGACGGAAGGTGTTTTAGGTGGTTATATTAGTGGATCATGGTACACGGTACGCCCCACATGGGTATCTGACCACCACTATTACTTCTACCAGTGGTTGTTGAAGTACAATTACCTCCTGAAAACTGTAGGGAGAAGGTCCATAAGTGAATTCACTATGGACTACGCCTAGATCACCTACTGGACGCACCAAAGGGATTCTTTCAAGTTAATTTACCCCTTCATACACACCAGAGAGTTATACTGGCTCAGGTGTCACTTGGGACTGATGGCAGAGAGGGAAACTGATCGGAAATCACTGATGCCGGATACGGCAAGGGTCTAGAGACCTGTCGGCCAAAGTTGAACCTATTGATCAGAGCAGAGGCAAAGCTGTTCAAACCGTTGTTATGGTGGTGGAAGCGGATTCCCTCTGATATACCTTATTGGAACACGTCCACATGGAGTGGATAAGAAAATTTAGAGGCGGTGTTATGTGGAGGAACGGTGTTGAGTGATGAGGAGCTCGGGAGGGCCCTGCCAGGCCTCTGATTGGTGGAAAAGTGCTTGGTGCATGGAAAAGAAAATTTTATAAAGGCTAAACGCCTACCCGTCGGCCAGGATTCAACTCCTGTACCTTAAAACAGAGTGTTACCACTTGCTCGTCACACTATTTGCGCCATATATGGACGTTGTGACCTATAGATTTCCCTGATATGTATATTTTCTCGTTGTATCTCTCTCCCAACTCTGTTTCATCTCTTTTCCATCTTGTTCCACAGTTATTCCAACTCAGATTACCTATTATTTAGTTTATTCACCTTGGACAGTATAAAAAGGACACCAAATGTATGGGGACCGCAGAGGATTCTGCCCCCCACTTGCATGTTACACGTTGTATGTGGTTATCGTACGAATAGATTGCTATTGTCCAATCAGAACTCTACCCAAGTCAGGCCCTAGCCTTATTGAGAAGACTAGTTGAGATCTTACTGCAGACAAGAACTTGACAGGTCGCGATAAAGACCAAGTTGTTGGCTTTGTGTATTGCTCTACACTTCTCCTATTAGTGAAACTTTATACTAGTTCGTCTTGGTGACGTTCTGGAAGTGTTTTAAACAGTTGGGTTACACTTTAGCATCATAGAGAAGGCCTCAGTTTTGGTAACTGAGCTTCCTTGCTTGCGTGCTTTATAGAAGGCTGTTTTGGTGGCTGTTTTCCAGCAGTTGTGCTGTAGTTTTACCTTAGAGAGAGTCAGATCACTCGAGGCAGTTTAGATCGAACCAAGATCAGCTTCATATAGCCCTTGGCGCCTTATTTCCAAGCTTATAGAAGCGAGAACAACCCCACTACACATCTACACAGGTGTACTTTCCTAGAACTTTGATGAATAGAAGTGATTTTACCCCTCTTGAGACCAAGCTTGAGTAGATATCTCTAAGCGCGGCAACTCTGATCATGCTGAACCACACTTGCACAACTACGCCACAGTAGAGTGCTTTTGTACACTGAGAGCAGTCATAGCATTAGATGATTTCACCGAAACTAAGTGGTATTATCGCCTTTCAAACACTCAATTGTTTGAAAACTTGTTTAATGCCAGGAGGATTGATTGCATTGACTTGCCAATTCAACAAAATCTGTGCATTATCTTCTACAGGCAAGAAATTCCTAAAAGCAACATTGCACAAAGGCAGGGGAGGAGAATTTCTCAAAAAGTGAAAGAAGGAGCCAGATAAGCTGGGACCCATGGCAATCAAAGAAACATCAGAGGATTGGCTCACAAAAGGATTGTCTTCAGCAAAAAGGTCAAACAATTCACAAGTTACAAGCAATTATGCTCGGTGTGAGGGTACCAGAACGAAATCGCTGAAAAACAGTCATTTTGACACCAATTGTTGTGTTCAGAATCGCACTAGTACATCATACTAAGTACTATATGGACTTGGTAGCACTACTAGGAACCTAGTAGTGCGCATATGACGAAGAATAAGATAGGCATGCACTGCGTAGTGAATACTAGCTGCGCGCGCATAGACGTTGATGTCGTCGTTAGCCCTATATGATTGCGCTAGGATACGCGTCGAAACCTGTAGACCATATCTATACTCTATTACCAGGCTGGAACCTTACGAGGACATGCTACTGTACATGGTAGACTTCCTAGTAGGTCATATGGCTATACTATACTCGCGCTATGGGACATATGAGATGGGATAGTGAACGAGGACCAACTACCACAGCGTAGAAGGACCCTAGGGGACGGATCAGAGCTATATACCAAATACGGCAGAAGCTGGAGGTGCGAGTCACCTTCGAGAGCAGAGTTACCAGGATTAGAAATGTCCGAGTAACCGGGTCATCGATACGAGGACCATATGGGGGCTTAACAGCTTTCACATATCGATCGGAATATCCCTCGAGCTTTGAGTTGGGATTCCTACTGCTAGTACAGACACTAGTGAGGGACATATAGTCCTATAACAAGGGAACAGATAGGATTCTGTTCCAGGACTGTCCTAGGACATAGAAAATATAATATAGAACTACAAGGGCGCAGAGCCTACCTTCCTCGGATACGAATCCGAAGCGTTTCGGTCGAGATCGGACTCCTAGCAAGTTCCAAGCGGAATAACTATGTCCTAGCACCGATATCCAAAACGCACCATGCGGAACAGCGCCTCCGCGTGCCACTTCCTAGCAACCAAAAAGTAATATGACTCGCAGTCCTGCAAAATAATGTCGAATTCCGACCAATATATATCCAAACCTTCCTTTTCTGGTAGATACTTACTTCATATGGACAGAATCCTCTCCTTGTTCTCATTTCTTGCCTAGTTACTATTACTTTATCGTGTCCATTTTCACTTATATGTAAAATATGTACGCTCATGGGTATATAAGCAGCAGGGTTTCCCCTAGGAAGCTCTCAAGCAATTACCCCGCTATATACGTAGCCCTAGTGCACCAATAGCAGAGTTCTTGTCTTCTATCGTTGACCATAGAGGCGACGTGTGCATAGAAAATAACTTAGAAAATAAAACCTTGAAAAGCCCTTCTCTATATTGAACTAGAGTCGTGAAATTAGAACTTTGAGATACCCATAGGACAGAGCTAGTTCATCTAGACTCTTTGGATAGGATTGATTGTTTCAGGACTAGTGTGGAGCCCCACTAGATCCCTTTTCACTTGGTGTGGAGCCCCACCAGTGATCGTTAAAGCTTAGTGTGGAGCCCCACTAGCTTATAGGTGGCCTGGTTGTCATGCTAGTTCGACTAGTGTAACCATAGCCTTCATAGGAACAATAGGTCTTTACTCTTGTCAGGTTCGATAGGTTATTTTGCGTCATAGGAACGTATAGGAATAGTTATAGATAGGTTTATAGGTTGGCTCGCGTGGTCTTGATCATATCGAGACTATATTATCATATTACATTGTTTCATTCATCACTCGTACACTTTCCTTGTGTCCTAGTGATTTGTAGACGTTCAACTAGTGTGCTAGTTGATTTCTTGTGTCGATTGTACGGATCCTTTGACAACGTCGAACCCCGCTCGCACAACTTGGCATATTATTTCGCTCGTTCACAAGCGTTTTATAAGCCTCACATCAGTTTGCAGGGGAGTGTTAGAATAATTTATCCTTTTATGGTTCATCATGATCATCTGCACTCTACATTGTTCATCTCTGATATTTGTATTCGTTAATCATTATTCTATACACTGACCACACAGTTCCATGCTTCTTGCTGTTACTCCATTGCCTTGGTGTGGCAACTTAATTAGTACATATCTGTATTATGCTGTTGAACATTGGACTATATAAACTGTACCTATCTATTGCTGAATATCATCATCTCTTGCTATTGTCTTACACCAGTACTGCTAAACCCAGTCCCAAGGCTCTTCGCAAGTCTTTCAATCACCAGTTGCTGTCCTTAGACCTTGCTGATTCACTTAGGTGTCAATTACAGTCTGCTTGATTTGGCATCAAGTGTTAGACACTTCACCACTCGCTTCACCACTTAGATTATTGCTGCTAACACAGATGTGGTTGTGGGTGAGCATTGTGACCCCCATGGGACCACCCATGCTGGGCCTTATCCATTATTGATTGGAATATCTCCTAAGCTTTGAGTTAGCATTCCTACTGCTAGTGCAGACACTAGTGAGGCATATAGTCCTATAGCAAGGAGACAGATAGGATTCTACTCCAGAACTGACCTAGAACCTAGAAAATATAATTTAGAACAATGGGGGCACAGAGCCTACCTTCCTCAGATATGAATCTGAAGTGTTTCAGTCAAGATTGGACTCCTAGCAAGTTCCAAGTGGAATAACTATGTCCTAGACCTGATATCCAAAATGCACCATGCAGAACAGTGCCTCCACATGCCACTTCCTAGCAATTAAAAAGTAATATTACTCACAGTTCTGCAAAATAATGTCATGTTCCAACCAATATATACCCAAACCTTTCTTTTCTGGTAGATATTTGCTTCATATGGACAGAATCCTCTCCTTGTTCTCATTTCCTGCATAGTTACTATTACTTTATCATGTCCACTTTCACTTATATGTAAAATATGTACTAGAAAGCTTACCCGTGCTATGCACGGTAATACCACTTAGTTTCGGTGAAATCACCTAATACTATGACTGCTCTCAGTGTACAAAAGCACTCTACTGTGGCGTAGTTGTGCAAGTGTGGTTCGGCGTGATCAGAGTTGCCGCGCTTAGAGATATCTACTCAAGCTTGGTCTCAAGAGGGGTAAAATCACTTCTATTCGTCAAAGTTCTAGGAAAGTACACCTGTATAGATGCGTAATAGGGTCGTCCTTGCTTCTATAAGCTAGGAGATAAGGCGCCAAGGGCTATATGAAGCTGATCTTGGTTCGATCTAAACTGCCTCGAGTGATCTGACTCTCTCTAAGGTAAAACTACAGCACAACTGCCGGAAAACAGCCACCAAAACTGTCTTCTATAAAGCACGCAAGCAAGGAAGCTCAGCCACCAAAACCGAGGCCTTCTCTACGATGCTAAAGTGTAACCCAACTGGTTAAAACACTTCCAGAACGCCACCAAGACGAACTAGTATAAAGTTTCACTAATAGGAGAAGTGTAGAGCAATACACAAAGCCAACAACTTGGTCTTTATCGCGACCTGTCAAGTTCTTGTCTGCAGTAAGATCTCAACTAGTCTTCTCAATAAGGCTAGGGCCTGACTTGGGTAGAGTTCTGATTGGACAATAGCAATCTATTCGTACGATAACCACATACAACGTGTAACATGCAAGTGGGGGGCAGAATCCTCTGCGGTCCCCGTACATTTGGTGTCCTTTTTATACTGTCCAAGGTGAATAAACTGAATAATAGGTAATCTGAGTTGGAATAACTGCGGAACGAGACGGAAAAGAGATGAAACAGAGTCGGGAGAGAGATACAACAAGAAAATATACATATCAGGGAAATCTATAGGTCACAATGTCCATATATGACGCAAAATAGCGTGACAAGCGAGTGGTAACACTCTGTTTTAAGGTACAGGAGTTGAATCCTGGCCGACGGGTAGGCGTTTAGCCTTTATAAAATTTTCTTTTCCATGCACCAAGCACTTTTCCACCAATCAGAGGCCTGGCAGGGTCCTCCCGAGCTCCTCATCGCTCAACACCGTTCCTCCACATAACGCCGCCTCTAAATTTTCTTATCCACTCCATGTGGATGTGTTCCAATAAGGTATATCAGAGGGAATCTGCTTCCACCACCGTAACAACGGTTTGAACAGCTTTGCCTCTGCTCTGATCAATAGGTTCCACTTCGGCTGACAGGTCTCTAGACCCTTGCCGTATCTGGCATCGGTGATTTCCGATCAGTTTCCCCCTCTGTCATCAGTCCCGAGTGATGCCCGAGCCAGTATAACTCTTCTGGGTGTATGAAGGGGTAAATTAACTTGTAAGAATCCCTTTGGTGCATCCAGTAGGTGATCTAGGCATAGTCCGTAGTGAATTCACTTAAGGACCTTCTCCCTACAGTTTTCAGGAGGTGATTGTACTTCGACAACCACTGGTAGAAGTAAAAGTGGTGGCCAGATACCCATGTGGGGCGTACCATGTACCAGGATCCACTAATATAACCACCTAAAACACCTTCCGTCCAATGACTAGCTATTCAGGGCTCATACTAGTCCTTCTATAACCATTATGTGCAGCCTTAGAGGCTCCAGGAAGCCTTCACTCAGGCTATCTGCCAGTCAAATGGCATATGTCTCAGATGCCAATTACCAATACCCAATATAGGCTAGTCACAGGGTCTGTGCACGTCAAATAAATCCAAAAAGCCCCATGCAGAATTGAACAACTGACCTAATTCAATTAACAATGTCCGCGGCACTAACCACTTCACCAAATGTCCGATGTATGTATAGTATTATTAGAATATTATCATACAATGAAAGGTCTAATCAAATCAAGCGCCAATTTGTCCATGCAAAAAAAAGAATATACCAACGCAAACAGATGTAGGCTACAGAGAAAGACAAGGACAACTAAAAGCCATCTCGCTCAGGATCCCACTCCTCTTCCCCAGCAGTCTCATCTCCATCAATAGCCATGCCCAAACCCTCGTCACCGTCGTCATCGTCAGCCTCGGAAACGCCTGGTGATCCAACCTGATCCTCCACGTCGTCCTCGTCCTCCTCACCTTCCTCTTCTACTTCCCCTAAATCCTCTTCCAATTCCTCTGCATGCTGCACCGCTTCTAGTGGCTTGTTCCACTCAGCTTCGAATGCCGCTCTCAGTTCTCTCTGTTGCACCGCCTGCGACAATGCATACGCCTGATAGCCTTCCCACGTAGACTCGTTGAAGCCGAGGTCGATCTCAGCCGCCGTTTCCCATTCTGTCGCTCTCCATTCTAGGTATTCCACAGTACGACGCATCTCCTCGTGAATCAACGCCACCTCCTCAGCTGCACGATGGGCTCGAGCGCGGCTCTTGCACCATTCAGATCGCAGTACCTCATTCTCATTTTCATCTGTGCCGTCCTCCACGTCGATGCTACCGCCGGCAAGCCAAATCCAAGACAGCTCTTTCCGAGTTTCCCCAGTCCCGTGTTTGCTGCGATGTTCCCACTGCTGGCCAGTCGCCCTGCCGCCCTTTTTCAATTAAATACCGACAATCCTCGGACACTGTTTTTGCATTAAACATCGAAGTATCTACGTACATAGCCCTTTGTAAAAATGAACAAGGTAATAGTACGTAGCCTTAAATGCAGCTAGAATCCACGAATCCACCACTCAAAATCGCACGCGTTTTTAAAAGAGCATTTAAAAATGTTTTCAAAATGTGAAGGAAGTCAAACGATCTATATTCAAATCAAAATAGATGATACAGCAGGTTTTTAAAAAACATTTTCAAAAACATTTTCAAAAATATACCGGTAGAGAAAGAGTAGCATAGCCAAGAACGAATTAACAGGTAGGTAGAATAGAGGTGAAATGATGTTGAAGAACTAATGCAGGATAATTACCATACCAGTCTCTATTGCTAATCCCCTCGCCTAGCCTTCTTGAAGGGACGCTTGCCAAGTTCCTGAGTGGAAGGCCCGGAATCTGAGCGCTTTCGTTGAGAGGATTTTGGCTTCTGGACTCGCATTGATGGAGGCGCAGTACTTGTAGGCCATACTCGACTGCTGGGAGGTTTCTGGCTTGATGGAGGCGGCAATGGCTGAGGATTCTCCCGCTCCCATTTTATAATGGACTCCAGCACCCATAACACATCCTCTGCAAGCTCTCTCCAATCAGCAGAGCCCCCCTCCTTCTCCTCGTGAAGATACCACCAACGAAGGCCGACTATTGGAAGCAGAAGCCCGTTCTGACCAGGGAACCGAAGCCCATTCCAATCACCAGCCTGGGCCCTTGACATTCGCTTCTCCCCTATCCTTTCTCTCCATTCCGGGTTTAGAATTCTCCACCAGCTCCATAAACCATCAGAGAATTCCTGGAGAGGAGGAAAAGGCAAAGGCATTTCGACCTTCCTTCCTTCCTTGAACCACCTCTTGAAGATCAAAGGCCTTTCTTGTCCTGGGAGTCTCTGGTGATGGATGTTCGTGAAGGAATAAACGGACTGCAGGTCAATGAATTGGTGGATGATATGCTGCCATACGGGCTGCTGGACCATGCTCTCACTTGATGTGAGAACTGCAAGAGCCTCGCTGGCCCACTCACCCTGGTCTCCGTCTGGAACCATCTTCAGAGCAGCAAGAATGAGCGGCGGCAGCTCTGCAGCATCTTGCTCATCATCTATGTCCATGGGGTGCAGACTAGGTGGCCGGGGTGTAAGGGAATTGTCGGCGGTACCGTGACGTAGCGTGTGTGAGCTGACATCTGCAACACCAGATAGTGGTTGAGGACTAGGAGAAGGCGGTGGTTGAAGACTAGGAGAAGGCGGTGGTTGAAGGCTGGGAGACGGTGGTGATTGAAGACCAGGAGACAGCGGTATACCTAAACCAGCATTGTAGCCATCGTGAAGAGCTGCTATACTGACGGAATCATCTTGGAATAGGTCCTGTGGGTCGCTGGGATTGAAAGACAAGATGGTGACTGGGGAATGGGGTGCTGTCGTTCCCTGAGGAGAAGCTGGCTGCTCTCCGTTCTTGTCTTGGCCATCTCCTTCTCCACTTTCATCGCCCCCACTTTCATCGCCTTCATCTTCTTCGCTACTTTCCACGAGCCTCTTCTTCAGCCGGGCGCTCATCTTCTTGGGCTTAGAGGGTATCTTGGTGGGCTGAGGTCGCTCCTTCGGCTTTGGGGGATTAGCAGGGTCACGGTTAGGCCCTCCTTCTGGTGTAGTAACATGTTCTATTGGGATAGGCATCAGCTAAAGAAATAAAACAATACTGAAAGAAGAGAACTGACCCTTTTCAGCCAAGATGATGGATTGAGGTAAGAGGTGTGTAGACGTAGACACAGATGGATCCTGCGTCCCAGATTGAGCCTGAGGAGTTCCAGCCGTAGGTA
The DNA here is from genome assembly GCA_037176845.1 of Paramarasmius palmivorus. NCBI lineage: Eukaryota > Fungi > Basidiomycota > Agaricomycetes > Agaricales > Marasmiaceae > Paramarasmius > Paramarasmius palmivorus. The sequence goes on from JAYKXP010000110.1 coordinate 41,913, forward strand.
CTGATGATGGCTGTAAAAGAGGAATATCCGTCGTTGCTGGACTCGGAATTGATGGGCCGGCTGTGCCGGATACATGATCTGCAACGTGCGATCAACGTGGTGATCAGCCGTTTTGTTGATCAACAAACCTTTGCTTCGTTCCTTTTCCTTCGCTTTCCCTTTCGCCTTACTTTTCTTCTTTTTCTCCTTCCTCCCATCCTCACCCTTCTTTGATGAGCTCTCCTTTGGCTGGTCCTCTGGAGGGGTCTTGGGCTTAGCATTCTCGGCGCCAGAACACGACTCAAGAAACGAGAAGAAACATTTCGTGGCCTTTTTGACTCTCTCGCGGTCGTGCTTGTCCCAGGTCTTCCCAGCTTTATTTGTTCCTGCATGTACACTGACATATGGTTACTAGGGTCGTTCATACAGGAAGCTTTGCAACTACTCACGATTCAATGGTGTATTTCTCCCCTGCCTGAGTAGGAGGCTTTCCGAAGAACACTGAGACATGCATGCCCGATGCTGCCGAAACTTCATCTGCCCACGTTTGCGTAATTGGGACCATGTTTTCTTGCCTTCTGTAAGGGCTAGTTAGCATACGAATGCAGCTACAAGAAGGCTGGTGCTTACAGCTCAATCAGCTCCCTGGGATCCTGTGCAGCAGTAGCAATAGCGGCCTTGGTATTCTTGCTTGCACTTTCCTTGGTCTTCTTCGCATTGTAAGCCTCCTCATTCGCTGCTTTAATCTTCTCACAAAGCTCTTTAGGCTCGCTATCGAAAAGCTCCTTAGCTACAGCGCAACGAAGAGCTATGGCATGTGTGTCCAGCGCATTTCTCTTCTGTCGACTGCCCAGGTCATCCCAGTTCTCCATCAGATACCCCACATCCATCTGTACATCAGCTTCTCCATCCTCTTCGTCACTGGAGTCATCGTCTTCCGAGTCGGCGCCCAAGTCTTCAAGAAACCGCTTGTTGAACTCAGCTTCAATCTTCGAAACATGGTCGGGATGGGACATGTAGCACTTGTATGGAGGAATGCGAACGGTTCGCTGCTGAGGCTTCGAAAGCTTCTCTTTAATCCAAGGCTGCCATGCTACCGCCTTCTTGTTGTCCTTCCTATGGTTATAGAACCAATTTCTCGACTTCTGTAAGCCCAATGTCAGCGACGTGAGCTTAGCTAATTGACGTGTCATACAGCATACCCTCTCTAGTTCCTCCCATGTCAAGTCCTCGATGGCTTTCTTCACGGGCAGCTTCTTGCCATCATCACCTTCACCAACTTTGTCGGCATCGTTGGCATCACCAGCATTGCCACCGTCATCGACCTGGGCAGCATCATCACCTTTGTCGCCGCCATCGAGACCTGTGTGGTTACTGGGAGCCGTAGAACCTGACGCCTGGGGCGGCGTATTGTCTTGAACGCTGCCAGCAGATGCCAGCAATGACTGGGATGGTGAAGATGCAGCCTGCTCGACGCCTCCAAGCTCCAGTGAAATGGCAGCAGAGGTAGCCGAGGCTGCACTGGCCAGGCTTTTCATATACTTTGGAAACTGCCTGAAGAATGCAGCGAAGAACTGCACCCAAAACCCGTCTCTGTTACCGTCCGTTTCGGCATAGGTGGGGAGCCAGCTCTCGAAGAAAGCAAGCTCTGCATCAGGCCAATCTGACTTTCGACCTCGCTTCTTTATCACCTGCTGAAGAACGTCGTCGCCCAGCGTCTGCTGGCCTTCCTGCAGCACCTGAACATCCTTGGACGCCTGGGCATCCTTTGACACCTGCTGAGCAGCACTGTCAGAGACGTTTCGTTTCGTTTTGGCCTTGTGGCTCCTCTTGACAGCTTCTACGCTAGCAGTGCGGCCACGAGAAGACTTTCGAGAGGTCGCTGGCAGCTCGGCGTGCTTCTTGCCCTTTGATGCAGTTCTGCCCATGATGGTTGAGTTGGGATGAGCTGTAAGATAGCAAGCTTGGATTGAGATATGGGATGAGACGTGGCAGCTACGGTTCAGGTATTCAGAGATGGTGGTTCCGGGATGGTGGTTCCGGTCTGGGATACGGAAGGCGGCCTACTTTGCCTCAGACAATTTCGGCTAGGTATATTCTTTATGGGGGTAGAAGGAGTAGTTTTGTACAAATCAAATCCACAGTTTTGTAAAAAGAGCTGGCTCTCGAATGTAAAGTAGATTAAATAAACTATGTAGCTTTAATTAAAACATCCTATATTCTCCGTTTTTTAGCTGGACGCTCATCTTCTGACTCTGAGACTTCTGAGAGGTCACTTTCACCATCGAGCACAATGCCCTGGTAGTCTCCCCGCTCTATCTCATACCATTTAGTATACATCCTGACTTCCTCCTTCCACCTGGCTGCCCTGTCTACAGCCCACCTCTTCATGCCATCCTCATCAAGGCTGGCCAGGAGCTCCTCCTCCGTTATGAACCCATTATAAACCCATCGAAATAGGCCACCGGCAGAGAACTCTACGATAGAGTAGCGTTGCTCTCCTGGTTGAACTGGTGTGTTGGAGTGCGTTATGGTTGCAGATGGGAACAAAACGCTGCACCCAGGGGGGAACCTAATTCGAAGACCGACGTTCCAAAAGACAAGATGGCCGCCTTTATCTGGGTTATAATCCCCTATTGCGGTTACGCAGCACCATCCAGGCACCCAGTTTTCTAGATCGGTATGAGGCAGAGTACAGACTGCCGCAACCTGGCTAAGGCCAGCAGAGTTGATGCATCGAGCAGCCCAGTAACCGCCTTCTGGGCTAGGGTGAGAGGGGTATTCGAGCCCTGGAATACGCAGGGCAAGCTCCTTCATTACCCTTCTGCTTTCAGTAGCTAATCGGTTGGCGTACGTCGCGTATAGGCCTGGTAAACATAAGCATGCAGCTACCGAACAAAAGGCAGTGGGTTACTCACGACCAGTGTGGCCTACAAGCCTACCTAGATAGCTGCTTGTTGAAAATGCCTTGATGGCGGCCTGGTTCGTGATTCCACGAATAGCAATGTTCCCGGGACGTGGCTGGCCACCTCCATGAGAAACGCCTTCATTGCGAGGGCCATAGCCTCCACCAGACCTCCTATTGCCCATATCTTTCTTGCTGAAGGCCGAGTTCCTGTCGTAGTCTCCAAGTTCCTTCATAAGGCCACGGTTGAGTTCCTCCCAGTCCTTTGCACTAGGTGGAGGAGCGCCAAGAACGGCCCAGATGCGATCTAAAGCATCCAATAACACAACCGTTACCCTGTGGAGGTTGCGCGTTAGCGAAAGAAGCGGCTGCCAAAAAGTGAGCGCTTACTTTCCATTCCAATCAAAATCTTTCAGCTTTGATTCAGGGAACCGCTGTGCCTTCGGAAGCTCTCTTTTGCCGATCCATGCGGGGTCAGAAGCGGGCAGGCTTATGGCGTTGAACCCACGGATAGAAACAGGCTCGGAGGATTGAGCCACGTTCACAACGTGTGGGCTAATCTCGTTCCGAGCATCGCGAGCCTTTGCTTTATCTCGACGCCTGGAACGAGCTAGCTCAGTCTTTCTTAAACTTCGAGCCTGCCTGGCATTTAGCTTCTTGCCTGGCTTTCCGGGAGACGCCCTGTATCGTGACCTTTTCGGCGCCTTCTTCAAGGGCTTTGGTGAGGGAGAGCGCGGTAGAGCTGAGGAAATACGGGAGGCAGAAGAAGGAATGGGTGAAGGAGCCGGTGGTGTCATGATACGCGAAGGCGGTTGCTGGGACGAAGAGGCCGGTCTTAGCAGGCTTGGTGATGAAGGACCAGGCGAGTGAGACCCGTTTCTCGAGTGACGTGAAGAGCTAGCACCTGCGAGCCTGCCTTGAACGGCTTCACGAAGCTTTTCATGAAGCTGAGGCACTGATGCAGCATCTACCACTTCGTAATCAAGTTCTAGCACATCTTCCGGTAGCTGCCCATTGTTCGCCATATAAACGCCGCGCTCGCTATTTTGACGCAGCGCATCCTCGATGTTATAGCCGGGGAATCGAAGAACCTGTAAGCCTAGGTCCTAACACGTTAGCCTAAGAAAAACAAAACATACCACGAAGGAAAGCAGGCTTCGGTTGGAAAACACCTGCTCAATGCAGAGCCAACGCCATCCGCTACCATCTCCCCAACTTTCAACGCGCTACACTGCGACTATCACTGCGAGCCGGTCTGTGGAAGGACTTGCGCGTCGAGTTGTAGCATTCGCAGGTAGGATGGCATCAAAAGTTTTTTGGGGGCTACACTGCTGCCATTACCACAGGCCGGTCTGATGAGGGACTTGCGCACTGGGTCGTAGCATGAGCAGGCAGCGCGTGGTTTCAACGGCAGAAAGTGCCAGGTAACAGGCCGAGATAAAGAAAAAGAAGGAAGAAAGATGGGGGGAAGACATACCTTGATCGTCTTTGGTGACGCCGTCTTCTTGAGAAGTCGATGCCATCGCCAATATTCAAGCGCTGGCAGGTTGGGAAGGTGGGCAGAGGAAAGAGAAGAGCCGCGTTAACGAAATCGTGGCAGATTCGACAACGTGATCGCTTACCGTTGGACCCATTCCATACCTTTCCGCTGCCAGGCCCCCTGCCACCACCCAGCGTCTCGTCATCACCTTGGACCTGCCTTCTTGCCTTCCTAGTCACTGCACTCCTTCTCTCTAATGCCCAATCACAACCCCGACGTCGACATGTCCGATGCCGACGAGTCCAGTTTCGATTACAACCACCTCCCCCAAAGCCCTCAATCTAACAAATCCCTCAATGACGCCTATGAAACCGTAACGGACGGCGATGCTTCAAACAGCAGCCGTGACGGATCTAGCGACGATGGGAGGAGCTCCCCAGATAGCGACCGCAAAATGTCTTCTGTTGGCAACGACGAAGCCTCTTCTGACATCGTTGGCAGAAAGGAAGGGAGCGTATCTTCAGGTATCGAGGTCGGCGAAAAGGAAGGGGACGCCTCGTCTGACATCGAGGTTGATGGAAAGCAAGGGAATGCTTCATCTGACATTGAGGTTGATGGAAAGCAAGAAGATGGGTCTTCTGATATACAAATTGCTGATATTGATGAAAGGACCGGCGATTTTTCTGACCCTGAGGTCGAATTCGTCAAAGCATCTAAGAAGAGCTATGATTCCGAGGAAGATGGCATTGAGATGCTGTCTTTCAAACTCAATGGGTGAGCTGCAACACTTTATATCCCGGATATCGAGTTCTGAAACCGTATCTATAGCGAATCCACCATACGTTCTCCGACGCAGTTCAAAGGATTTGCTCGCAGGTTCAGGTGCGCTCGTCCAGGTCCTTCCACGATGCCTGCTGCCAGTGTTTCTTCAACCTCAGTCCCCAACGCCTCTGCCTTAGCTTCCTCCAGTAGCCCATCCAACGTACGTGAGGTGCTTTGATGCTTGACGATGATGTTCTTATTTTAGACGCAGAAACGCATTCTTGGTGCTGGGCTGGCTTTGTCGGGTCTTGCATCGTCGACAACTGCTACGCTAGTCCCTGGAAATGCTTTGGACATGTACGTTGGGGAGTACGAGTCGGACTCGGATTTTCTTACTGGCTGAGGAGGTGAATTAGCATAGCTATTACGAACGCCATCGTTATGCCTACCTAGTATAGGCTGTATAGCCCGTTGATCTTGCTACTACGTTTTTTGCTTCGTGTTTTTTTCGTCGATTTTTCGTGCGTCTTTCCAAGGGATTGGGCTCCAGAGATCAATGATTGTTGAGGGGTTAAAAGGAGAGTGAGTGGGAGACGAGTGCACTAGGCATCTAATAGCAGCGAAAGAAGGAAAATCGCAGCTCAGGACGAGGCTGCAATTATGATCCAGATGAAGAACGACGACGGGCGCTTAAATCATCGTCGCGGGAATACCTTCCCTTTTCCACGCTGCACTCTTGCTTCTTACCTTCACCTTCAAGAATGTGTTCTGATAATGACTTTGATGGCATTGAGCTGTCAGGGTTCAAGCTTCACGGGTAAGTGTATAGTTTCTCATCTGATGCAGCTTGTTGACTATTAATGTTGCCAGCGAAACTCAGACAAGGTCGCCTGAAGAGCTGAGAAAGTATCTCTTTCTTCGGGTGGGTTTTCACCTCGAAGTTTTCACTCATGTCGTTGATAAAGTATCTAATTAGACTGGCCATGGTCATGGTCTGGTCCCAATTGCAGCTGTCTATCCTTTCACGAGGGCTAGGCAACGTCAGTTACCTTTACCAGCATCTCAAGCCATTCCCGAAGAAACAAGCGAGGCAACGAGTTCAAGCGATGTCCAGGAGCAGCTCCCTGAACCCACTCAGACCCAGAGCTCAGAGAACGACATCTTGCTGGCATCTTCTTCCACCATGTCCTCCGAGCCTTTCGATTCAACTCAGGAACGGAGTGAATGCTCTCAGTCCATCAAACATGGAGTAGGCTTAGGCAGTGACGACGGTTTTATGTGTATCTCTCAGTATAGGGTAAGCATCTAGCCACATCTGTGACCGTTCAGGTTCTAATCTACAATGCAAGGGCCGCTACATACGTCCGAAAACATCACCGACTCCCTATACTCGCAGCCTTGACTTTGGTCCAGAAAGCAGTGTTTCTGACCTCGGCACGGCTTCTGGTCAGGGACTTGCTCAAGACCACACGTCTTTGGTGAGCTCAGAAGATTAACGATATGGCTATTGGTAGCCTTTTTACAGTGTTTTTGAATGCTCGTTTCTTGATTCTGAGTCCCAGTCACATACCATTGCCCATTGTGTTACTACTATTTACGCTACGCTTCGCATGTTCAAGTTCTACCTACGCCTCTTCAGCTAGCTCAGCTTCCGTGTTGCCTCATAGCGTCCCAGCCAAACATTACGTATCACCTCGTATACAAACACCGCTAAGTAATTCAACCATGCGTCTTTGATTTATTCCGCCACGCCTTACCTCTGTTTCGTATATCCAACCTCTTAGCGCAAAAATCCTCATCGACGTTGCTCAAGCCGAATGGATAGATGTAAAATCGCCGTATTAGGTGACGGGGGTGTCGGGAAAACAGCATTGGCTGTTCAGGTGGGTTCTATCTCGCCTCTGCTGTCCACCACAATCGCTGTTGCTCACCATGCCAGCAGTTTACGCTCGATTGTTTCATAGGTGAGAATCTCAACCTACTATTGTCATCGTCGCCCAAGTCAATGGCGATACCTTTCTCAACAGAGGTGTGTTTTGAAATTTGCTTTGCTACAAGAGGAATCTAGTCTCAAGGAATGCCAAGACCTACGACCCTACCATTGAAGACGCCTTTTTGAAGCACCTGAACATCGATGGCCGTATGTGTGCTGTAGAGATAATTGACACCGCTGGCCAAGGTGAGCAAGTTGCCCAAGCGTAAGCTGCCATCCGACTGAAGATACGATAGAGGAGTTCGCCACTCTTCGCGACCAGTGGATCCGGTACGTCTATCTCCGCAGTAGATGAACGCCACTTACTTCCACTCAGAGAAGCTGAAGCCTTCGTCATAGTCTATTCAGTGACTTCCGAGAACTCTTTCCGAGGTGTCGAAAAGTTTTGGCAAGCAATCCACAGGGTGAAGAAAAGCCCTCCTTTCATCTTGGTTGGGAACAAGATGGATCAAACCTTGCAACGAGAGGTGAAGGAGTCTGAAGGAGCTTCTTTGGCTCGGATCTATGGCTGTGAACACGTTGAAACATCAGCAAAAACTTCACAAAACATCCTATATCCTTTTGTCCGTCTGGTCAGCGATATCCGAGTAAAGAGGGGCGAAATGGAAACCCTGTTGAAAGACGATACCTCGAAGAAGATGGAGAGAACGGGCTGTGGAGGATGCGCAATCATGTAGGCTGTGGCTGTATGTATTGCTCGGACCTGGCTAGCTGATATCTTGGCCTCTATCTTTTGTTATTTATTCGCGCATTGGCTGTACATCTTCTGTATTTGTATCTGAGACCTGGTTATGCATAGCACGGCGGTGATTCACACATAAATCGAGTGATTGAAGAACTTAGAAAGAAAGAGAAGCTAGCATTTCTAATTAGTCAATATCCGTCGTTTCTCATCACAAACTGTGAGTGAGAAGCTTAGAAACTCAATAGATCAGAGGACATTTGGAGAGCTTAGGGCACGGTATCCATCAATATCCATTGTTTCTCATCATAAACGGTGAGCGAGAAGCTGAGAAATGCAGCATTTGGAGAGCTTAGGGCAGGGTATCCGTCAATATCCATCGTTTCTCATCATAAACAGTGAGCGAGAAACTCAGAAACTCGGCATTTGGAGAGCTTAGGGTACGGTATCCATCAATATCCATCGTTTCTCACCATCAGCAGTAATTTCATCCCTCTAGGCTTCAAACTACGGGGAGCATTCTATTCGCAATAGCTTGGGGCCTCCCAGCGTCAATTTGGCGTTGAAGGAATTCACGAGTTACCAGGTCACGGGCGCTAGTAGAGCTACCTGGATCTGGTAATGCGTGACCCAATGTGACACATACGGCTTGCCTCTTCCCGTCATCATCCATGCATAGCGTGCTCTCTGACTCCGCAGATATCTCTGGTGCGTGTTTGTTTCAATATCCTGAGCTACGAAGCCCTAACTACATCCCAATATAGGTTGACAACTCAGGTGCTCAAAAGAACGGATCTTTACGTTTCCTCAAGGTAAGCCCTTTAACCTGCCTTTTCTTATTCGTCGAGTTCAACAGGTTCTAAAAACATTCATATTCTGCAAAAATAGTCGTCATACGTACTTCATCTTGCTGCACTCCTCATATCAAGGCCCCACGTTACTCCGAACCTCACGAAGCTATTTTCTCTCCGACTACCCCTCAGGCATCCAAGAAGAAGGCATCTCTATGCCGTGGATGTCGTTCCTCCTCCTCGCTAATCTTTATCCGAGGACACCTCAGTGCGGCGTTTGACAGGAGCAAAATGAACCCTCGTTATCCAACATTTTCCCCCATGGCCTTGCTTCACACACCTGCCTTTTTCAACCCGTCAGCTCATCATATAAGACGAGGCTTCAGCTACCCCGAATAGCCAGAACCTGAGGATCTAGGTGTCGTTCATGTCTAAACGTAGCCGCCAGAAACAGCGTGCGCCTACACAGTACTCTGCTGGAGACTTCTCTTCATCATCCGACTCCAATGACGAGCTACAGCAGGCGCCATCCAAGCGCTCCAAAGGACAAGCTTTTGTTTCCTCGCTTTCACGGGACCAGCGCCGGATACTCACCAAGCCTATCTCTATGGGAGAGCCAACTCCCATGAAGCAGGGTTCTCAGTTAATTACCCAAGGGCTCGCATCTATGGCTGTCGCCAAGGCTACCGATGCTAGCATGGCTGGTGGCAAGGAAGATAGCAGCGATAGCAGTGGGGAAGGTAGTAATAGCGGCGGGAAGGATAGTGATAGCAGCGGGGAAGATAGCGATAGCGAGGCAGGTCGACACTCGAGCAACGAAAGCAGCGAAGCCAGTCAAGAACCAGATGACCTGCCGTGGGCTGGAATCAGCGAAGCTCAGGCTGAGTATGTTCCCATTGCTGTAAAACAGCGCAAGGTATGTTTTTCCCTACGAATAAGTATTGAGACTATGCTCATTCCATTCAAACAGGAGCTTTACCTAGAGGAGTGGTTAGGTGTTCGTAGCGAATACCTCCAAATCTTGATGATGGGTGAAGGAAGAGGTGGCAGCCGCAACGGTTCTTGTTACCGCTGCAATAAGGATGGCCATGTCCCGCAATTCAGATGCAGGGACTGCTTTTCCAGGCAGCTTGAAGCGTGCTTAGATACCTCGGACCTCAACCTGAACACGACGAGGGTTTATTGTCCACACGTAGGTACAAGTCAAGGTAGGTAAGGTCTGAGATCTCGTAATTCCGAGTCATAGCTAGTTCTTATATACGAGTGGTAAGCGAATTACCGTAAAAGGTTATGTCATGAATATATTTGGTATAATACGTTACACCCTCCCCCACTAGCTTGAACCGTGGGGTCGAGCGAATTAGTCGATTATATGAGGCATGATTCCTTAAATGTGTAGGTAGTATGAACATATGAATTTCCTTTGATACACAAGTACCTTGACGCTAGCGTTGCGTCAAATCCTCGCGAGGAATCATTCTACGCTGGCGTTGCGTTGATGATCCCCGAGCTATCTCCGGATGAAGTGGTGATGGTGGATTGATCTTCCATGGTGTGATCTTCATCAGTAGTGGTGGGAGTCATGTTGTTCATGCCCGTTGATTGACTGGGTTGAGACGGGGTAGGTACAACAGATGAGGGAATGAGGTTAAACAAGAAGATGGTGGTTGACACATGATGTTCGATCGTGCCATCGGGGAAGCGGTAATCATCATTGATACCTGACGGGATTCCTTGGGCGTCAATGAGGGGTTGAAGTTTAGCGCGTAGATCTGCTATTTCAACCTGAACGTTGATTTGGTTGGTACAGATGAACGATGCGAGCCAGTGGGCGGCATAGCCAGCTGCATCTTCCAATTCCGCGACTGTCACTCCTTGATTGATGTAGAAGTCGGCTAGGGTGTCAACTGTGAGATTGTTACAGTCAAGGGGATGCTCGGAAGGTAACGAATCAGGAAGGATGTTGGTCCCTACTCGGGTAGCGTAATACCCAGGGGTGAGAGCGAGTTCAACATGGATGAACATGAATCGATTGCGAGTGAGCACGGTGAGTCCGGGATGGTTGCGGCTGTACTTGGGGCAGCGTAACTGGATGAATCGGTATCCACGGATGCTTCTCATTGAGACCGCTCCGTCGTTACGAAAATGAATGCCGAACTTCGTGTATCGTTCGGTTGCTCGGGCGTGAAGTTGATGGGCAGTGATTTCATCAATGCTAGCATCATGACGGAGTGGTGGTGGTCCATGAGGACCGAATTCTACATTCTTCGCAGTCTTTGTGCCGGTGACATTCGGTGCAGGCAGGGTGTTAATAGGCTGTCTCTCTTCGGAGCTTTGGAGAGATTGAGCCCATTCGGGGAGGTGAAAATGATCGAAGACGTAGCGTTGGATTTCCGTGCGATCAGATGATTTGATGTATCTGATTTTCCGGTGTAAATGAAGGTACTTCTTGGCAAATTGCCAGCGGGGACGAGTGGTGGTCGACTTGTTGAGTTCCTCGAGTTCGAACTGAACGTTCTCGAGAGTGTCGGGTAGGAAAAATTTCAATGGAAGTCGCTTTCCGCGCTCGTCCGTGATGGAGACTGGGAGACCGAGTGATTTGTTGTGTAAAGCTGCCTGGAGTTGGGGCTGAGACCGATAGTACCCATCACCAATGGGATCCGGGTCCATCAGGTTATTGACAGTGAGGCGGTGTGAGTCTGATGAGTGTGATGTGGATTCGGTGGGCGTAGGTGAGTGGTTGTCTCTTCTGCGCTTCCGTGATCGTGTATCCTCTTCTTCCTCTTGATACCTCCGTATCTCTTCTTCCTTATCCTTCAATTCTTCTCTGCAGTCTCGATAGTCCGCTCTCAATTCCTCAAAGTCATCTCGGAGCCGCTTGTACTTGGTCTCCAACGATTCCTTTTCCTTGATACGAGTCTCGGCTATTTCTTCGAGCTCGGCAATCCTCTTCTCAGTAAGTCGTAGTTTGACCTTGATTTCCATGTTTTCCTCAATCAATTTCCAGTTGAGGTCTACTGATGATAAATTAGGTGCTGCAAGTTGATTGTTTGGTATCAAGTCACCTTGCGCATTAAATAAATTCGGGTTGTTGAACGAATTTGGTTGGTTGAATGATGGGTTAAAGTTCGGTCCGTTAAATAGCGGTCCGGATCCTCCCCCACTGAAAAATGAATTCGGAGTTGACATAGTGCGTTCGGTGTCAGTCTTGTTGGGCTGATCAACGATTGATATTGAATACACTGTTTCCCGTGGATTATGAGCGGTGAGCAGTGTAGTTCAAGGATTTGAGGTGAGGTTTTTATCCAGTTCGGTATTGGGCGCTAAGTTTAGATCTCCGACTGAATCATTTTGCGCATCAAGTTTCGCATCAATCTTGGTTTCCTCTCTTGTTACACGAGGAAGCTTTCGCCAATCATCCAGTCCATTCAATTCAAGGTACGCGTCGAGTGCAGCCAAATCTTTGCAATTGCTGTACGACTCGACGGTGATGTCTCCAAGGTCCCAAAGTACATGGAACATCAATTTTCTTCCATCCCAATGATGTCCAATGATTTCTTTTACTAACCATTCAGCTTCCGCGGGATCTCCGAAGTCATATGGGTCACACATGGAACGGTATGGGAACATCGTGTCATCATTTGGTACGTGTTTCCTGAGTGTAGAGACGTGAAAGTTGTTGTGCACTCCTCGTTTAGCAAGTTCCGTGGGTAACCCAACTCGGTAATTTGACGAGTTGGGTTTAGCTTCAATAACAGGGTAGGGGCCGATGTATTTCGGTAGTAGCTTGCGTGCTCTGCCTTTAGGTAAGTTTAGATTCTTGGTCGAGATGTATACCAAGTCATTTTTCCCAATTTCAGGCTCCGATCCACGTTTTCGATTGGCATTATGGGTTTGATAGACTCGCGCCTCTATTATTGAGTCATGCGCATCCATCACATGTGCGTATGCACGTTCGGCAAATTGCCGGACACCTGGCGATACTTCAGGTGCGTGTTTTAATCCTCTTAGTAGGGTAGGCATGTAACCGCTTTCTAGTTCAAACGGTGCATACCCAGTACTTTCATTAATACTCGAGTTGATGGCAAATTCAACGAGAGGTAATTTTTCAACCCAGTCGCGTTGATCTGGGCTAACCATTGAGCGTAGTACTTGCCCAATGGAACGGTTTACGCGTTCAGTAGCGCCATCAGTTTGTGGATGGTACGAGGTGGACATGAGGAGTTTGGTCCCAAGTAATCGGTGTACCTCACGCCACCATTTAGAAGTGAATTTGGAGTCGCGGTCGGATACAATGGATTTCGGTAAGCCATGCAATCTGACTATTTCTTTAACGTATAGCCAAGATAATTGACTAGCCGTGATATTCACGTCCACTGGAATGAGGTGAACACGCGACGTTAACCGACAAATAACGACCCAAAGGTAGTTGTGACCCTTGGATTCAGGGAAGGGTCCCATGAAATCCATGCCTATGGATTCCCAAGGACGTGTAGGGATCGGTAATGTATGTAATTTACCAGTAGGTTTCTGGTTCAGAGTTTTGATCTGCTGACATTTCTCACAGGTTTCACAGAATTTTTCAGTGTCTCCGTGAATTCGGGGCCACCAATACCATCGTTGAACGTAATCTGATGTTCGTTGGGCGCCAAAATGACCGATAACCTCGTGTGCTTGTTCTAACACGAGCCCGCGTAGGGTTTTACCTGTGGCTGATGAACGGCCAATAGGTACACATGTCACGATTTCCTTTCCTCTGTTCTTCCCATAGATTATTCCATCCTTTATTGTGAATGCTGGATGATCTTTAGGATTTTCAAGAACCTTTTTGAATAACGGGTCCTCGAGGTAAAGTCGTTTCAAATCCAATTCGAAGTTTTCGTTGGAATTGAGACTCTCTTGTAGCGCGGGATCACGTATGCGGGATTCCAATATAGTGGGATCATCCTCAACGTCGCTAGTGTCCTCAGGAACCATGGTACGAGGTTCTGCATTTTCTTCGAGTTCCTTGGCTTCCTTTTGACGTGGTTGTTCAGGTTCCTTCAATTTAGCTTGGATCCTGGCTGAACGGCGTATGTTCATGAGGTGATCACTGTTGATAATCTCCTCAATGCGGTCTGGAGGTAAATCATCATGTTCTTTGTCAAGTCGTACATCTGCTGATACATATTCATAGGCAGGATGCACGTCAGAGTCGGTATCCGATTCATAGTAGCGGGAAAGTGCGTCCGCAACCTTGTTTTGCACTCCTTTCACATATCTGATGTCAAAATCAAATCTTGACAGATATTCCATCCATCGGACTTGACGGCTTGACAGTTTCCGTTGTGTCATGAAGAATTCAAGAGTACGGTGGTCAGTCACAACATGAATTCGATGGCCAAGTAATTTATCTTCCCATTTTAGGAGTGCCTCGAGGATCGCGAGCGTCTCCAATTCAAATACACGGTAATTGTGTTGTGCCGCTGAGAACTTCTTTGACATGAATCCAGCAGGTCTACACTTTTGCCAGGTAGGTCCTTGCCCATACATTGCACCGACGCCTGATACCGAGGCATCACAAATAACCCATATGGGTTCAGGTGAGTTTGGTTCTACCGGTTTTAATATTGGCGCGCGTGATGCTAACTGCTTAATTTGTTCGAAGCAGGTGTCATGGGTTGGTAACCAGTGGAATGGTACATCGTTCCGTGTCATGATGGATAGTGGTCCGGTGAGTGTTGCTACTTCCGGCATGTACGGCGCAAGATATTGAACAAGTCCTAGAAACTTTTGAACGTCATTGAAGTTTCTAGGTGTGCGCCATTCACGGATACGTGACATCTTGTCCATATCAGCGTGAATTCCACGTTCATCAATTAGATGTCCTAATGCATCAATAACTGGTGCATATAGTTCACATTTTGATGCTTTCAGATAGAAGTGTGCATTTCTTACGCGTTTAAACACTTCTGCAAGTACTCTTTCATGTTCCTCGATAGTGTGTGAGAATATGAAAATGTCATCAAGGTATACATGGACGCTGCGTCCAATCATGTCCCGGAATAGGTGAGTCATGACTCTTTGAAAAGTAGCCGGCGCGTTGCAATCCCCCTGCATCATCACATTGCTGCCATACGTTCCGAATACAGTAGCAAATGCTGTCTTGCGGACATCCTCTGGTGCGTTCCTAACTTGTTCATACGCATCTGACATGTCTATTTTAGAACAATATTTATGACGTGCAACATCCTGCCTGATGTTGTCTTGATCAGGGAATGGTGTCACGTCTTTCACGGTATTTGCATTTCTTTGACGGTAATCAACAATCGTCCTTAGTGTACGATTCTTTTTTGGGATGCATAGCATGGGGGCGGCTTGATCAACAGTGGTTTCGTACCACCAGCCCGCTCTCGTGTACCGAGCGAGTTTATCGTTGAACTCGGTCCTTAGATAGTCAGGACACCGAGGCATATAGTAAGTGTACCTTTTATTCTCATCAATCAATGTGATTTTGTGATTGATTTCGCGTAGTGGTGGTAACTCTTCTGGTACACCACCTAAGATGTCGGCATTGCGGTGTAACCAGCGTGCACGAAGTTTAGGTATGTCCTCTTCAGTGTATGGACCTTTATCCGGTAACTCTGACCAGCTGATTTCTTCGGACTGAGCAAGATTAGCGGCAAATAATTGTTCCCGCATCCTACGTTCATCACGGTCAGCACTAGATTCATTGATAGGTTTCTCTTGTTGATGAATTTCATTTCGGTCTTGTGTGCGAGAGTATTCCTGTACTATCTCAACAAGGTCATCCAATTGATCTTGATTGAATTTCTTGACGGTTGTATTATTACCATCTATCTCTTCTAGAACCACCGGAAAATTGTGCGGTAAGTTCTTTCTTTTTCTTATTGAATTAAGACATTGATCTTCAATGTCAGGGGGTTTCTTGACCCGATTATCTCGTCTTTTGGTCCGAGACGGTTCCATGATATTGGAACCTTGTATAGGGAGTCAATTTAGGTGAGTTTCTTGCAGTTTTGTGCGAGCGTCTATTGATTGAAGCTCTTTACGCATAGCTGCTCGACGTTTTAATTCCGCAGAATCCTCCCCCACTGCAAGAGCGTTGACACGATGGTTGTCAATGATTATTTGATCATTCTTGAAGTCGAGCATGATGCCGTGTTTCCTCATGAAGTAGGTTCCTACTATGGCATCATACCTATCAATGTTGACGATGTCAAAGTAGACCTGTGACTTAATGGTCTCGTATTCAACATCCACAGTAGAGCCGTAGTTAAATTTAGCACGGCTGCCAACTGTACCCAGCTGCAGTGAATGTTGTTCAGCTAGTGGGTATACTTTGGTGTTAGTTAACCGTGCAAAGTTAGGGCTTAAGCATTCGAGCGTGCACCCTGAGTCGAACATGGTGAGTGCCCATTGGCCATTTAATTTGATGAGAGCTACTAATGGTCGTCTCTCAGCAGCACCTCCACGATTTGGGCGCTGTATTTTACGTGACGAGCGTCTAAGCTTAACATTTGTTGTTGAAGCCTCTGGCGCGTTATTCGTATTGATCGCGTTTAATGCGTCTTCGAATCGGTACTGATCCAAATCAATTCTAGGGAATATACTGATGTCAATGTCATCTTCAATTATAATAGGAGGCCCGCAGTCTTTGAGCGGGTTGTATTCCTGTTCAATTTCAATGATGTGAGTGTTTCCTCTATTTGTTTGAGGTTCCTGATCTGATTCCCCTGTATTATAGTGATATTCAGGGTCATCTATGGCGTAAAATAGTTCGCCTTCAATGTTCATTGATCCACCGTAGTCCTCATACTGTTCGAGTATGTATTCCCCTTCCGAGCTTGAAGCTTCTGAGTGCTCTTGCTGACTTTCATTATCATCAACAGATTTCTCAGTTTCAGATTTGTTTCCACTGATCTCCGCGCTATCGCTATCATCATCAGCAATGCGATACATGCTTGGCCTGCCATATTGGGGGCATTTCGGGTCAGTCTTGACATGACCAGGTTGGCCACATCCCCAGCAGAGTAATGTCTTGCTGGGTTTCTTTTCATCTTTGGTACTAGTTCTGGCAGGAGCTGGATTACTAGGACCTGCCTTGGCATTTGATGAATTAGGTGCATGATTGTCCAGAGGGAGTCGAGAATGCAGTCGTTTATTGATTTTGACCAGTTTATAGCGTCTATTATCAATTTTGCGTGCGGGACTATGTCCGCTACGCTTTTCACTGCGTTCTCGGTGATTAGATGATGTATGTCGCATTTGTCGTTCCTGGGAGCGTCCCCGTTTACTGGACTTTGTTTCCCGCAGCGTGTGGTGATGCCGTTTAAGTGCATCGCGATTTTCCAAGGTGCGTATAGCCAATATCATTTGTGGTACCTTAGAATGTTCGGGTGCCACACCGAGATCAATTAATTTGTTGACAATCCTTTCAGGTAATCCTTTTACAAACTGCTTCTTGAATGTGGTCGGTTCAGGTGGTTCCACCATGCGCCATGCCCAACGATTCAAGGTACCATTATAGATGTCTACACCTTTGATGGGATCATACTGAATTCCTTCAAATTTAGTAGTGGCCTCATGGATAGTCGCGGCCTGAACACAGTGGTTGAATAGTCCCAATATTACAGACTTGAATTTCCACTCAATTCTTTCTCGGTGAGCTCCTGCGACGTTGTCATTGTACCATGTTAATGCCCGGCCCTTTATTACTAGTCCAACAGCTTGGATGCGTACACGGTCATATTTTGGACCACATAGCCGATTTACTGACATCCAATTTAGTGTTTGCATCAACCATTCATCAAACACTTCAACATCTGGTTCACCATTATAGGGCTGAGGTTGCGACACTTTCAGCGCCTTCATTCCCTTGTCATCTGGGAGTTCATGGCCAACGGTTTCTCGGATTTGCATCAAATATTTTGCATAGATCCGTTTACGCCACCTACGGTGATTTATGTCACTTAATTTTTCTTTCTCATATCGTTTAAGGCGACGCTTTCGGCGTTGTTTCCTATCTTCGGGGTTCTCATGTTTGGATTTCCGTGTATCTTCATCCGATGTTGGAGATAGATACTCAGATATTCCGGATTCCTCATCATCTATTTCGGAATCACCAGAACTATCTTCAGATTCATTCTCCCAAGGTGTATGACGACGTTTATATGGTACCGGTTCTGGTAATGGGTCCGGTAACTTTTTAGGCTTATCTGGGTCACTGCTATCTGACCCGTTACCATCTCCAGGGTTGTTGTGCCTGGTACGCCGGTTATCTCTTCCTTGAGGTTTCGTGCCTCCTGAAGTCTGTTCTTTAGGTTCTCCAGAAGGTGGATTAGCAGTGTGTGCACGGTCCCACACTTGCCGCGGGGTCTTTGCCTTGTCAACAGGCACAGCATCTTCGTTGAATCCAACATTTCTGAACAGGTATGTCAGAATATCCTTTTTTCCCTTAATTCGGCATTCCTCAGCCTTTGGAATCCAACTCGTGAATTTCCAAATGGCTTCCTCAGATGGAGGTGGTGGGGTTTTAATATCATTTACTCCTGACGGTCTCGAGGGGCGTGTGTTTTTTGGTACGCTTGGCGGTGCCGTCGTTGAATGAGGTAAGTTATAACCATTGATGACTTCTTGAATTATTGGTCCCTGAGTATTTTGGATACGTTCTCCTCGATACTCAGGTTCATCATCGTCTACCTCTTCAATCGCAGGTCTGGGCAATTTATTTTCATGAAGAGGTAAGTTCCGGAGCTTGTCTGCGAACTCCGAGAGTTTGAATGAAGTCTTCATGACTGGTGTTTCGGTTGTCGTCGCTTGCGGAGTTGGAGACGATATTGTAGACGATGTATCCCGTTGTAATGTCCTGAGTTCTTCAAGATCGCGTGCATTCCTTGCTAACTTGCGATTTAATTCATAGATTTCACTGATGCCTCTTTCCCAATTTTCGTCAAATGAGGCATCAATGTCTTCGTCCAGATTTAGTATGTAATCCGGTAATTCGGTACCTAGTTCTTGTTTTCCTGTTGATAAATCATCTAGGTATTGTAATATTGAATCAAATTTCTGAGAGTATATGCGCTCCCGTTTAGCAGTAGTCTCGAATACTTTCTTTGTGAAGAGTTCGAAGTCTCGTCCGGATGCATCACGGACACCTTTAACAACTTTGGTAAGTCCCCTAAGTGTTTGAACTGCTTGAGCTGTTAATTCTACTCTACGCGGGGGTATAGCTGTCCCCGGAGTTGTTTCCTGAATATTAGGTACCTCCGACGTGGCACCTGTCGGAGATATGTGCGGGTACGTGTCGTCTACAGTATCTTGATGTTGACGACGCGTTGTGACGTGGCGGGTACGCACTCCGGTAGTGTCAGGTGCATACTCTGCATCTAATGACCCAAATTGCTGAACCCCACTTTTCGGTGTGGGTTCTATCTGATGATGGGGGGTGCTCATATACTGAGTACCTCCGTCTAGTGGACCTAGTTGGTCCTCATAGTCCACTGCAAATGATTCACGGGTGGACATCTTATGATTAATGTTAAATGAAATTTAAACGATATCTTTAATTGACTTTGAACTACGAGGGTTACTCAATGTTCAAAAAAGTGAAGCGTGCTTAGATACCTCGGACCTCAACCTGAACACGACGAGGGTTTATTGTCCACACGTAGGTACAAGTCAAGGTAGGTAAGGTCTGAGATCTCGTAATTCCGAGTCATAGCTAGTTCTTATATACGAGTGGTAAGCGAATTACCGTAAAAGGTTATGTCATGAATATATTTGGTATAATACGTTACACAGCTTCTTTGCAAGAATTGTACGCTAGAGGGTCACCGTGATCGACCCTTGGACGTGATTGAGGTACGTTCTCTCCAGCAGTACCTCCTTGTTGTTGCTAATGGGGTACCCAGATGTGGAACGGCCGTTATTTCGAGCGCGTGTCTCTCATCAGCCTTGGGCTCATAGTCCAACTCGGGCATCTCTCTAATGTTCCTTGCCTTGCCCCTAACACCCATGCTCCCAGAAACTTCACTGTTATCCACACCAATGGTTTCCATCGGGTACGGGTTCAATATTGTGGCTGTGGTCAAGCAGGCGACCTTGCTCAAATGCGACAGCAACTCTTGAGCTCTCAGTGGTATCCTGCAACAGCCAAAGTACCTCAGACGTGCTTCACATTCCGGCTCCTTGAACATTTTCATATGATGACTTTGGTTGGGAAGATAACGAGCTATGACTACTATCGCGGGCTAGAAAAGCTCACAAACAATGCTGGTAGTTTTCCATTCAAGGTACGAAGCATAGGCCTCCATTTGTTCGCATGCTTATCGTATCTCATAGAACCGATACGATTCTTTTCGGCGTGTTACTCGTGAATGGTGCCACCTCAAATCACTGAAACGAGGCGGCAGGGGCAACGATGGTATTAGGGCCATTGAACAGACAACTCCTGGGGAGCTTGCAGTTCTTTGCCCAGCATGTCCCCGGGAAAGCGTCAACCTTCCTGAAAATTGGATGCGTGCCGATCGAAAGAAAAGGTATGGAAAGCCCATAGCTTTTTATACTATGTCTCACCATATTCGCCAGGTTTCTATACACCCTCTTTCTCGCTGTCGACGCCTGCTTCAGGTTGAAGCGAAAAATGGTGTCCAGTGAGGTTTTGGACCCTGGGTTTGGGACGGGATGGTCCTATATGGTGCCTGATGAACCTTACCGGCGGTATCTGTTGGAGATGACCAGCGCTACAGAGGTATGGTGCACGAGTCTGGCTGTATGCTTTCCTCTCAGCATCTTGCTAGATGTCCACCTGTTCTGGACTCGCTGCGTTGGACCATGCAAACACACGAAACAGCCGGGGTACGTATGCGACGTCTGGGGTAGGACTGGCATGCTGTGCTCGCCATGAGTTTATACAGCCTAACGGAGTTGGAGATCTGCAGAAAGGGGAAAGGTAGGCCAAGTTCTAGTGTTTAGTAGGTCTCGCAGCTAATCTTATTCGTCAAGGTACTGCAATATAGACTGGGTACTAGCTTCGGTCCTCAGCCACCACGATTATCGCCTGAAGACCTGCTTGTCTTATGACATATGCTGCCAATATTCTCGACGCCTTACCAATCGTTTACTGCAGCTGCCAGAAGAACAGAAACCAAGATCGCTTCCCGACTTTCAATTCGTTATTCCGAAACTGCATATCTATGGGCATACGACAGATTGCCAGCTCAAATACTCGCTCAACTATGCTCCTGGCGTTGGTAGAACAGATGGTGAAGGTGTAGAGAGAAATTGGGCAGGTCAGGGCCCAATTGCTACGAGCACTACCGAAATGGGACCTGGTTCGAGGCACGATGCTCTTGATGACCATTGGGGGTCTTGGAATTGGCAGAAGCTTCTTGGGCTGGGTAAGTGGATCTCTTCTCTTGAGTAATAGCAGCATCGTGATGCGTTTTAAACAGGTGTTTTGTTGTCGCGCAGACTGAAGCTTGCATCGGAGTGGCGTGATAAGCAAGAAGCCATGTACCGCTCATTCACTCTCAACCAGGCAGCGCACGTACCTCAGTGGCAGCAGATGGTGGAGGAGTATGAAGAGGATCCCACCAAGCCGAACCCGTATGAATACGACAAAGAAGGTATGTTTATTTTTTCTATTGAAATGCATGAGCCTTGCTAAGAGGCTGTATTAGGCATTACCATACAAGAAGTTCGAGCCCAGCTATCTGCAGAGGAGCTTGCCAAGACACCGCATGGCCCCTCAAATGAGCCATCCCAGCTGATGTAGTGATTCTTTTGTAAAAGTGACCGATAGTTATCACAACGGGATTTGCAAAAGTACGGGATAACTCCTTTTGCAAAAGTAGGGGACAAGTAATCAAGGCAGATAAGAGGTACTGTCCGCTTTGGGTGCTTCCAAATTGGGAAGGATCATTCCCACACCTTCTGGAGAGGGAACAGGCCGCTTTTTTGAGATCTGGAGATATTCCCACACCGCTTTTGGCATCCCAAAATGGAAGGTGCTCTTTCCATGATGTAACAGTGCGCTTTTTGGGCGCTTTTTTTGCGGAAAAATTATTCCCACACCTCCTGACATCATCTGGGTGCCTCCCTACTCCGCTTTTGGCTTCCCAAAATGGAAGGTGGCCTTACCTCATCATTTTCCACCTGGAATCAATGGATTGGGGGGCTATTGGGGCATGCTTGGGGGCTATAAAAATCGCATTTTTGAGGGAATATGTTCCAATATGTTTTAAAAGCATGCCCCTGCAATTGGGGGGCAGGGGAATGCAAAAAAAGCGGTCCAAATATGGTAATTCAGCAAAATGGCCTATTGGATCTTGGGCTATAGGGCAGATATTGACATGGGGTAAGTTGGAGGACCTAGATACATGTAATACAAGCCTGGGGACACCCAATAGTACATATATTAATGGGATAATGGTGCTTAAATATCAAAAATACTGAAAATCTCCGAAATTAGGGGAATAAAATTACAGGATGGGATGTAGTGCAGCTAGGGCTTAGATATTGTAAATCAGAGATGATATATATGTCCCCTTGCTTCGTTTACAATCCTGGAGAGCTGCCTATTTTTCCAGATTTATTACAGCCAAATTCGCTTTTTTTGGACATTAATCATACTATACCACAGGGAATGATTGGAATGGGCTAATTCTTGTTCATAACCCACTCTATGGTGTATAGATGATGAATATATACTTGCCCAAGCACTCCTGTATGTGCAACACCTTGTTCAATCCAATGTATTGTACAGTTATGTAACACAGGCAGTAGTACATGAATATCACCTCAAGGAAGCATTCCAGCACCAAGGAGAGTTCAGAATCAAGTTCAGGCACCAAAAACACACTTTCCTACTATGAAAGGGCATTTTTTGAATACATCTGTATGTTGCTACATAAAAAATACATAAAAAATCAGATTTTTAGGGGTTTTTTTATACTGGAGCATGGGGATTGCTCCTAAAATCACCAAGAATGAATGAGAGACCGTTCACCATGCATAGAACAGGAATATCAATTGCCTCCATGGATCCCATGACAGGAATCCATATGCCAGACTAATCAATTCTTGCACAATTACAGAAAACATGTACTATGAATGTAGTATTGCAGGGATTGATCTGGGGGATTGGGGAACCTCAAAATCAAATTCAGGATGAAAAACCAGTCAAGAATATATCCAGGGTTGAAAGGAATCCAATCACTATAGCTTGAGATATGTATCTGACAAGTTTTATGCTTATAGTTAACATATATTGCATATATACTTGTGCATTTAACTTGATATATGCATATTGAAGTCAGTTGTGGATGGATTTCCTTCAACCCTGGATATATTCTTGACTGATTTTTCATCCTGAATTCGATTTTGAGGTTCCCCAAGCCCCCAGATCAATCCCTGCAATACTACATCCATAGTACATGTTTTCTGTAATTGTGCAGGAATTGATTAGTCTGGCATATGGATTCCTGTCATGGGATCCATGGAGGCAATTGATATTCCTGTTCTATGCATAGTGAACGGTCTCTCATTCATTTTTGGTGATTTTAGGAGCAATCCCCATGCTCCAGTACAAAAAAACCCCTAAAAATGCTGATTTTTTATTGTTATTTTTTTTAGTATTTTTTTATGTAGCAACATACAGTTGTATTCAAAAAATGTCCTTTCATAGTAGGAAAGTGTATTTTGGGGATGCCACCACCTGAACTCGATTCTGAACTCCCCTTGGTGCTGGGATGCTTCCCTGAGGTGCTATTCATCTACTTACTGCCTGTGTTACATAATGTACAATACATTGGATTGAACAAGGTGTTGCACATACCAGGAGTGCTTGGGCAATAGAGTATAAACGTATCATCATCTATACACCATAGAGTGGGTTATGAACAAGAATTAGCCATTCCAATCATTCCCTGTGGTATAGTATGATTAATGTCCAAAAAAGCGAATTTGGCTGTAATAAATCTGGAAAAATAGGCAGCGCTCTCAGGATTTAGTTGAAAACCGAAGCAAGGACATGTATATATCAGATCTCTAGATTTACAATATCTAAGCCCTAGCTGCACTACATCCCATCCTGTAATTGTATTCCCCTAATTTCGGAGATTTTTCAGTATTTTTGATATTTAAGCACCATTATCCCATTAATATATGTACTATTGGGTGTCCCCAGGAGTTGTATTACATGTATCTAGGTCCTCCAACTTACCCATGTCAATATCTGCCCTATAGCCCAAGATCCAATAGGCCATTTTGCTGAAATTACCATATTGGACCGCTTTTTTTTTGCATTTTCCCCTGCCCCCCAATTGCTTGGTGGGGGTCATGCTTTTAAAACGAAATATTGGAACATATTCCCTCAAAAATGCGATTTTATAGCCCCCAAGCAATGCCCCAATAGCCCCCCAATTCCATTGATTCCAGGTGGAAAATGATGAGGTAAGGCCACCACCTTCCATTTTGGGAAGCCAAAAGCGGAGTAGGGAGGCACCCAGATGATGTCAGGAGGTGTGGGAAAAATTTTTCCGCAAAAAAAGCGCCCAAAAAGCGCACTGTTACATCATGGAAAGAGCACCTTCCATTTTGGGATGCCAAAAGCGTGTTGTGGGAATATCTCCAGATCTCAAAAAAATGCGGCCTGTTCCCTCTCCAGAAGGTGTGGGAATGATCCTTCCCAATTTGGAAGCACCCAAAGCGGACAGTACCTCTTATCTGCCTTGATTACTTGTCCCCTACTTTTGCAAATCCCGTTGTGATAACTGTCGGTCACTTTTGTAAAAGTATGGCTGCATCTGGTGTTCGGAGCTACCGTGATCCGGGTATGATCAAGGCAGGAAGTGGCAGGAAAGGGACCATGGAGGAAGATACAGAGGAACAAGAACGGCTTGACAAGTTCCGAGAGGTGTGTTCTAGGGAGGATGAAGATCGTGATGACGACCTGCGGAACGACGACGACCTCGATCTCATTCATCCGGATCGGCAAGAATGGGAACATCGCAGCAAATTCGGTACCGGTGAAACGCGCAAAGAGCTGTCCTGGATTTGGCTATCTGGAGGCGGGATTGATGTCGAGGATGGAGCAGATGAGAACAGCAATGAAGTGCTGCGTACGGAGTGGTGCAAAAGCCGTGCTAGAGCGAGACGGGCCAAGGAGGAGGTGTTATTGGTTCAAGAGGAAATGCGTCGGACTCTGGAGTACCTTGAATGGAGAGCTCAGCAATGGGAGGCTTGTGGCGAAGAAACGTTGAACCGAGAAGATGCAGAGCAAGAGGGATCGCGTGCGTATGCACTAGCCCAAGCGGAATTGCAGAGAGCATTAAAGGATGCGTTCACGGTCGAGTGGAAGAAGCCATTGGAGGTCGTTGAGAGATCAGAGGTGAAGGCGCTGGAAGGTATTGTAAGGGATGATGTGAATGTCGATGGATCCTTGGATGAGAGTTCTTCAGATGATGGTAGTGATTCAGACGAAGAAGAGGAGGATGAGCATAGCTTTTATGATGGTCTTGATGGGGGAACAGATTTTGAAGGGACAGACGGCGACGAGAGCGTGAAGGAGTGGGATCCAGAGGTTGATGGATTCTGATGCTTCTGTAGAGATATATTCCGGTTCTGCGTGGTTTATTGTTGTTATGCGTGTAGATTCTGCTCAAATTGTTGGCTGCCTGTATGTTTGTTCTCAATGTGTTGAATTAAACTTAATACTCCATGATATATCAGAGTAATAGTATAGTGGCTTTGGCACCGGGGTTGTCTGTGAGGTCACCTGTTCAATCCTGTCCCTGGCTTTTTACCTGTGTTTCCGGCCTCGTTAGGACAACCTTCTATCATGTAATTCCCATATTTGGAACAGGTAATTAGCTTCCATGTTGTGTTCCAGTCAACTGGTAACTACCTTGTATAGAGTGTTTCTGGAGACTCTAAGGCTGGCTGAATGACGAGGACCGAGAGACTTTGCCTTTGGTGGACTCGTCGGAGCTGACGCTGTCTACACGAAGGCGAAGCACGGCTGAAAAATAATTGGAGTGACGTGACAGTAAAAATTCAATAAAACACGCACCAACTAGTTCAACCAGGTTTTGTGCAGCATTATCCGCGGCAGTGAACGCTTCCTCCATGTTCAGCTGGTGGGCATTGATGTTGTCCGCCAATTGCTGGAGATGTTGTAGAGCTTCCTGCTGGGCGGAGAAAAATCCATCCAGGAGCTGAGATTGTCGTGTTCTCGAGGCTGCTAGGGCCGTTTGTATCTCTGAGGGGATCTTTAAGTAATAACGAGTTTTGGAACAGGTGGAAACGCACCATTGACGACCATCTCGATCTGAGTCAAATCTGAACTTTGTTCGTCATAAAAATTCTGGAGTATATGAATGTGAGTCTCACCAAGTGAATCGGGGACGGGAGCTGGGACCCGCATCTTCAGGTAGAGTTAGATGTCGATTGGGTGAAGCTGGGTGAAGGTGAGCTTTGGGGTCTTGACGAAGGGTTGCAGATATTCCAGGCTCATGTTCCATGGATACTTCTGATGAACTTGGTCCTGAAATGGGGTTAAAAATGGGCCCGATGTGGCGGAGGACAAGATCGTCGGTTTGTCGCTGTTATCGATTCATGGGACCAACGTGGTGGAAGACAAGATCGTCGGGTTGTGCCTGTTATCGATTTTCTGATATTTACGTGAACTTCGGCACCGGATTATCAACGTCAGATAACCATTTACACTCGGACGGCTTTAGCTAGACTACTGGGGTGTCTAAGTACTAGATCCTACTCGTTGGAAGACTCATCGTCTTCAGAGCTGTCGCTGACCACTATGGCACCTGACCCTGAGGCAATGACTCCGTTACCCCAAATCTCTCCAGGCAATGGGTAAGCTACACTAGGTGGGTTGATTGCGGCGAGCTCGTAACCGGGCTTCAGGCCTCCGTAGGCACGAGCGTACTCAGATACAGCCTCCTCCCAAGTCTTGTACCCCTTAGAGAAACAATTGGGAACGCCGTTAACGCGAGGCTGAACTTCAGTGATTCTACAGAATGGATTAGTATAGCACATATGTGACCAGACAGATAACTTACGGATCGTAGAAAATTCCGACCTCTCGGCCACGGAAAATGGTGTAGAACTTGCCTTGATGGCGTTCCATACCTGGTCGCAACTGCAGTTCACTAGGGTGAGGAATTCTGGAGGAATACCCTTCCGTAGGAGGAGGAGGAGGAGGTAGAACAGGCTGCTGAGGCAGGTCGTTCCAGTTCAGATCGTCAGCGACGGAATCGTTGGTATCCTTGATGGCGCCGGGAATGCTGTTTTCGTTGACAGGTGCCGCCGTTGGAGGAGCAGGCTCGGCAGCATCATGGTTGACAGGTGCCCCAGCAGGAGGAGATGGTAGGGCTGGAACGGTGTCTCCGGCTGTGGGCACGATTTTTACGATGGTTGTGATAACATAACCTGGTTGAGGTATTGAGTGACGCGAAAAAAGCATCTAGAACTGGGACATACCTGGGATGCGCTGCACAATCTCATGCGTGGTGACTAAAGTGAATTTAACACGAAGAATCAGTTATAAGTGCGTCTGGAAGGACGAAAAGGACGTACCAGAGGTGTTGCTGGCCATTGCGATGATGGGAGTGCGAGAGTAAGGAGCTGGATCAAGGGCATTTCCTCTCAGTCGGAAGGTCAAACGTAATGGCAATTTCCAGTTGGCCGACGCGAGAGGTGCATGGCGAAATGCCTGAGCCTTGATTGGGCACCAGATGAACAGCATGGTAACACGAATGGAGCTGGTAAGAGCCGTTGCTGAGCAGGACCATATGGTGCAAGGCTTCATTGGATTTGCCTTTGCGTCGCATCAACGCTCAAATCGAAATACTGGGCCTAGCCGGGAATCGCAAGGACCACAAGGGTGTTCGTTGACATCGATGCAATCAGGATCTTGGAGGAGGAGCTGGATATTGCATATTGCCAGAGGTCGTGAGGGTAAAAGAGGGATGAGGTCGGTAAAAGGTAGTTCCCTGTTTGATAACCAAGCTGAAAAAAGGGTTGGGCCTAAAGCGAGTGTCCGACTGAGTGCCTGGTGGGATGAGGACGAAAAGGGCGGAATATACTTAAGAGCTCACCTCTGGTGATTGCCTTTCCTAAGCGTCTGTGCTTCTTGCTCCTACTGCCCAGGCACAGTACCTCTTGCACTCTCCCGAAGCTTGCCTTTCCTCTCTGCACTCTACCAAACCCTGCCTTTAATCTCTTCATTATGCCTAATCCCGGAGTCTTCCACGGTGCACCACTTCGGTTTCTGGAGGCTCGGCTTCCTGGCTACTTCACTGCCGCCTGTGAGGGATATGGTACAGAGTTCCTAGCAGAAGTTCAGCGAGAATACTTCAAAATTTGGAAGCCCAACGCTGTCGTCGACGAGCAACTTACTGATGAAGAGATCGAGCAAATCTTGGCCAACGACGCAGAGGATGAGGATGACTTGCTGGTCAAGCCTGTCCAAGAAGATGATGAGACATTGGAGGCATTTGATGCTCGTATGGAGGAGTTCTCTGAGGCGAAGAAGAGGGTTGCGGTCAAGTGTGGGGTAGGTGACTAGTGACTTGTGACCTGTGACAACAATGACTCACCAATCCATCACCAGCAAATGGACCGTTGGTTCCAGTATCGGTTTCGCAAGGCTCAGGAGTCCAACATGAAGGATTCTGAGACCTTTCGACGCCTTATGGCTAAATTGACTGGGACGGATACGGGCCCTGGTCGCCGTCGTCCTGCCTATGTTATCTGGGCTCGAGACAATGCTGAACTCATCGAGGGGCTCTTGCGAGATTATTGGATGAAGAAGCTGAACCTAAAAGGTATTTTTATCTTGAATTGTTAGTTTTTTTTTCATGTCTGACGTTGGTTTTCAATGCTAGATGAAGCGTCCATCCGTCTGGAGGTCATCGAAAAGGAGTTTGCCAAGCTCTCCGAAGATCAACAAAAATCTTGTGCAGATGAAGCGCTCGCTGAGTTCTCTAAGAGCTGCTCCCAGGGTGTTCTTGGTGCTCCGCGATCGGCGATTTTGTTCTGGGCTTCCGACAACTATGCTGCGGTGGATAGTCTGGTAGCGGGGGAGGTTGCAGAGACACAGAAGGCTGTTAAGTTCTTAAAAAAAGGTGCGTTTTTAAGAGTTTTGGCTTCACAGATAAAGGGATTGACGTTCTATTAGGTAGTTCAGCCTATGTCGCAGTGCGCCAGGAGGTCGTCAAACGTGCGTTCGATAGTTTGTCGACTGAGGAGAAGAAACAGTGGTCCGACACTGCCAAAAGCGAACATGAAGCAAGAGTCGAAAAGTGGAATAAGGAGAAGAACTTACCTTTCCCTCAGGATCCGGAATCCCTTCAAAAGTACGTCGCCACTCTGGTGCCGCTCTTTCAGCCTGGGCTGGACCGGCTTTTAGCTAATGCCTTGGGATATGTACCTTGAAATGCTAGCTCCCTTTTTTCTTTTGCTTTGCCATCTCGAGTGATCAGATAGTAACCTTTTTTCAGGTGCATTAACGGCATTAGTAACTTCCTTACACCCATCTTGGAAGGCGTTCATGAAGCAACTGGCTGGTGTTTCTCCTTGTTCAGTGGGGGTCCTGAGCCGGTCGATAAGGGACGGTTGAATACTGTGGCGTGAGTCTTCATTGCGTCTGTGGTCGATCTATGAATCTGAATCTTGTTGTTCAAGGCTGCATATCGGAAAGTCTGCAGGACCAGTTCAAATGACATTCGGGGCAGCGTTTCACCCCCAAATCAAGCAGTCATTCAATCCTTTATTCGGGAAGTTTCTGAAGAGAACCTACAGTACGTTCGTTCACACTACTCGCAACCTGTGACTGACTGACACGTGGTAGGCGTGGTGGAATGCCGTCGCAGGGCCCTTGATTCCTCCAGTCAGAACCGTTTGGCTGATGGCGTCGAGGATACAACGTTTGCTGTGGTATATGACAGTGTCGATGACAGAGCTACCGGCGACGGTTCAGAGTCGCAGAAGAGCACTCCCGTTTGAACTGGGTCCTCCTCTCAATCTTCTACAACCTCGAAATCCGCTACGGCCTCGAATTCGGTCGCATCCCTCTCCTCTTCCACCACTATCCGTACACCTCCAATCCCACCAGAAGTGGTAATACTTTTACAATAGTACCTGATAGTTATCAGATCGGCTTTTGCAAAGCTACAGGATAACTACTTTTGCAAAAGTAGAGGACAAGTAGTCAAGGCAGATAAAAGGTAGGTCCGCTTTGGGTGCTTCTAAATTGGGAAGGATTATTCCCACACCTTCTGGACAGGGAACAGGCCGCTTTTTTGAGATCTGGAGATATTCCCACACCGCTTTTAGCATCCCAAAATGGAAGGTGCTCTTTCCATGATGTAACAGTGCGCTTTTTGGGCGCTTTTTTTGCGGAAAAATTATTCCCACACCTCCTGACATCATCTGGGTGCCTCCCTACTCCGCTTTTGGCTTCCCAAAATGGAAGGTGGCCTTACCTCATCATTTTCCACCTGGAATCAATGCATTGGGGGGCTATTGGGGCATGCTGGGGGGCTATAAAAATCGCATTTTTGAGGGAATATGTTCTAATATGTTCCAAAAGCATGCCCCTGCAATTGGGGGGCAGGGGAATGCAAAAAAAGCGGTCCAAATATGGTAATTCAGGAAAATGGCCTGTTGGATCTTGGGCTATAGGGCAGATATTGACATGGGGTAAGTTGGAGGACCTAGATACATTAAATACAAGCCTGGGGACACCCAATAGTACATAGATTAGTGGGATAATGGTGCTTAAATATCAAAAATACTGGAAATCTCCGAAATTAGGGGAATAAAATTACAGGATGGGATGTAGTGCAGCTGGGGCTTAGATATTGTGAATCAGAGATGATATATATGTCCCCTTGCTTGGTTTACAATCCTGGAGAGCTGCCTATTTTTCCAGATTTATTACAGCTAAATTCGCTTTTTTTGGACATTGGTAATACTATACCACAGGGAATGATTGGAATGGGCTAATTCTTGTTCATAACTCACTTTAGTATGTATAGATGTCAACTACATAGCTGCCCAAGCACTCCTGTATGTGCAACACCTTGTTCAATCCAATGTATTGTACAGTTATGTAACACAGGCAGTAGTACATGAATAGCACCTCAGGGAAGCATCCCAGCACCAAGGGGAGTGCAGAATCGAGTTCAGGCACCCAAAATACACTTTCCTACTATGAAAGCACATTTTCTGAATACATCTGCATGTTGCTACATAAAAAATACATAAAAAATCGCATTTTTAGGGGTTTTTTTGTACTGGAGCATGGGGATTGCTCCTAAAATCACCAAAAATGAATGAAAGACCGTTCACTATACATAGAACAGGAATATCAATTGCCTCCATGAGTCCCATGACAGGAATCCTTATGCCAGACTAATCAATTCCTGCACAATTACAGAAAACATGTACTATGGATGTATTATTGCAGGGAGTGATCTGGGGACTTGGGGAACCTCAAAATTGAATTCAGGATGAAAAATCAGTTAAGAATATGTCCAGGGTTGAAAGGAATCCAATCACTGTAGCTTGAGATATGTATCTGACAAGTTTTATGCATATAGTTAACATATGTTGCACATATACTTGTGCATTTAACTTGATGTATGCATATTGAAGTCAATTGTGAATGGATTTCCTTCAACCCTGGATATATTCTTAACTGATTTTTCATCCTGAATTCAATTTTGAGGTTCCCCAAGTCCCCAGATCACTCCCTGCAATAATACATCCATAGTACATGTTTTCTGTAATTGTGCAGGAATTGATTAGTCTGGCATAAGGATTCCTGTCATGGGACTCATGGAGGCAATTGATATTCCTGTTCTATGTATAGTGAACGGTCTTTCATTCATTTTTGGTGATTTTAGGAGCAATCCCCATGCTCCAGTACAAAAAAACCCCTAAAAATGCGATTTTTTATGTATTTTTTATGTAGCAACATGCAGAATGTATTCAGAAAATGTGCTTTCATAGTTAGGAAAGTGTATTTTGGGTGGCCTGAACTCGATTCTGCACTCCCCTTGTGCTGGGATGCTTCCCTGAGGTGCTATTCATGTACTACTGCCTGTGTTACATAACTGTACAATACATTGGATTGAACAAGGTGTTGCACATACAGGAGTGCTTGGGCAGCTATGTAGTTGACATCTATAACATACTAAAGTGAGTTATGAACAAGAATTAGCCATTCCAATCATTCCCTGTGGTATAGTATTACCAATGTCCAAAAAAAAGCGAATTTAGCTGTAATAAATCTGGAAAAATAGGCAGCTCTCCAGGATTGTAAACCAAGCAAGGGGACATATATATCATCTCTGATTCACAATATCTAAGCCCAGCTGCACTACATCCTATCCTGTAATTTTATTCCCCTAATTTCGGAGATTTCAGTATTTTTGATATTTTAAGCACCATTATCCCACTAATCTATGTACTATTGGGTGTCCCCAGGCTTGTATTTAATGTATCTAGGTCCTCCAACTTACCCCATGTCAATATCTGCCCTATAGCCCAAGATCCAACAGGCCATTTTCCTGAATTACCATATTTGGACCGCTTTTTTTGCATTCCCCTGCCCCCCCAATTGCAGGGGCATGCTTTTGGAACATATTAGAACATATTCCCTCAAAAATGCGATTTTATAGCCCCCAGCATGCCCCAATAGCCCCCAATGCATTGATTCCAGGTGGAAAATGATGAGGTAAGGGCCACCTTCCATTTTGGGAAGCCAAAAGCGGAGTAGGGAGGCACCCAGATGATGTCAGGAGGTGTGGGAATAATTTTTCCGCAAAAAAAGCGCCCAAAAAGCGCACTGTTACATCATGGAAAGAGCACCTTCCATTTTGGGATGCTAAAAGCGGTGTGGGAATATCTCCAGATCTCAAAAAAGCGGCCTGTTCCCTGTCCAGAAGGTGTGGGAATAATCCTTCCCAATTTAGAAGCACCCAAAGCGGACCTACCTTTTATCTGCCTTGACTACTTGTCCTCTACTTTTGCAAAAGTAGTTATCCTGTAGCTTTGCAAAAGCTGATCTGATAACTATCAGGTACTTTTGCAATAATTTTACAGCATCAGCTGCCAATCCCCCATGCTCGCATGAGGCCTCCATTGGGGCCTCCTCGCCCTGTCTCCACTTTCCTGCCCAAGACGTCCTCACTACCAACTATGGGGGGGCGTAATGTGGCTGGGAGTACACCTGCCACCTCTACTGCGCCGGGGATAAATGCTGCTCGTCTTGCAGCTACACCAAGCAGCGGCCAGGGTGCAGACACTGTTGCAAAGACCAATGCGAGGCCGACGAATCTATCTATCAACGCAAAATGTTGTGCTGCCAGGGCTCTGGCAACGCTTTCTCCCACTTCTTCACCTGCCGTATCGTGATCTCCTTCACTGGCTCCAGCATCGCTTCCTCCATCATCACCGGTGTCAATGGATTGTTCCCCGTCATCTAACCGTGCATCACCAGAGGTTAGTGCTCCTGCATCGTCATCGAAGAGCCCCATCCGCACATACAAGACAAAGCAGCGAACTTCTGCAGTGGCTCAACCAAGCTCATCATCCTCGAAAAACAGCGTGTTGTCATCCAAGGCGAGCTCGTCGTCTTCTAAAGCAAGCTCATCAGGGAAGCGTAGCACCTTGATCGGTGTTGTCTTGCCGTTGAAGCGGACTGCTTCCACGTCGTCTGGACAGCGCAACCGTACCAAAACTGACCACGGAATCAGTTCCGAGGTGGAGAGTGAGGCGGTATCGGTGGATGGTAGCAATGAACCAATGAAAGGAAGGAAGAGAGTAGCGGAGAGGGACGAAGCTGAAGATACCACCAATGTACCGTCAACGTTGTCATCAAGCGTCGTCACTGTCGCCAAGAGGCAGAAGCTTGATAATTCATACGAGGATCCAGTGCCCGACCACGTTCCCCATGTCATCAACTCTCCAGCCAACGCTCCTGAATACGTTGCCCGTACCCTCTCCTTATGCCACTCTGTACAAATGGATCGCCAATTCCATCGTGTGGTCATCAACTGGCTTTACCTCGATGCGAGGGCTGGCTATCAGGGTTCACGCATGTCCTCGACTAATCGCCCTCGTCTTGTTCATGACTGGATAGCACGCGCTCGCAACCCAGGTTTCAAGGCGGTAATCAGGGATCTGATGACGTACGCCCAGGAATTTGAGAAGTGGTATAAAGTGTGCAGTCCTGATTGGCGCAAGGATTGCGGCAAGGGTATTCAGCTGAGCAGGGAAGATGGCCAAGACTGGAGTGCTCTGGCTATTTACAGATCGAATGGTATAGTGAGTTTTATTGCAGCTTTGGCCTGGTGGAAGGCAGCGGTAAAGGGGTTACCACACAAAACGCCAAGGGAAAGGCAGGAGAAGCAGGCGAGGCATACGGCGTATAGTGTAGCATTAGATGAGATAGATTACTCATTCCAGTGCTTGCGGAACACTGATTTGGTGTAGTATACACGCAGGATATTTTTACGTAGCTTTATTCACTGAGGCGCCCATAGGGGCGCCT
The DNA here is from genome assembly GCA_037176845.1 of Paramarasmius palmivorus. Classification (NCBI taxonomy): domain Eukaryota; kingdom Fungi; phylum Basidiomycota; class Agaricomycetes; order Agaricales; family Marasmiaceae; genus Paramarasmius; species Paramarasmius palmivorus. Next base: position 76,090 of record JAYKXP010000110.1, read on the forward strand.
CAGTGCATTAAGAATTGTTGAATTGGTGACCCTATATCTACCAATCAAGCGGTAGACCTATAACCGGTGATCTGGTCTAGTGGCTTCCGCGTCTCCGCTCCGTGGTATGACGTGTTTGTCCATAAGGTCAGGTGTTCAATCCACTCCCATGCACCAATATTTTGAATTTATTTAAGGACTCTGCAGTTGTTTCTGCGCCAAAGAGGTACTGGTAATAGACTTCTGAGATGTATGGGACTTGACTGATAAATACCTTGAGTTGATATATGGCTGGTGCCACTTCAGGTGTTATGTGTTTATGCAACCATGATAACGTGCAAAACTAGCGTATTTGCGTTTGAAAAAGAAGTGATTAAAGTCAGGCGTATCAACGGGATCCTGAACTTGAAGTGGGTGTTCTGCCTTTCGGTAACACTTCAAGCTTCAAGTATGTACTAAAGATGTTGGGTTGACATAAAATGCTTGCCATAGTGTGCCGTGCCATGCATGGGGCAGCCAAAATTCTGTACATGACCAGTTTATTGTTACAATATTCCAAACCCATCATGCCGCTCATTCACACTGGGAAGCCTTCTGGCTTCGCTATGCATGTTCCTGAATTCTCCTGTCTGCTGTAAGTGTTGAATTTCTATGGGTTTTCCGTTGAGATGCTGGAATCATTTGGCAGTATTCAGCTGGATGCCGAGTTTCATTTTATTCCAGAAATTTCTCGTTCTGACTAAAAACTGCCTTTTCGGGTAATCTTGATTCAGTAAAATTTTCTGTGCCGTTCTTCCTCTCCCAACGGATCCTGAGCGGCTGAATATTTGCACAGCCTCCGAAAAGTCTAGAATGTTCCCAGCAGTTCTTTGTCTCAAAACACTAATTTCTTTATAATGTGGATGATGAGTATATAAGCACCAGGATTTCCCCTAGGAAGCTCTCAAGCAATTACCCCACTATATATGTAGCCCTAGTGCTTAATAGCAAAGTTCTTGTCTTCTATCATTGACCATAGAGGCAATGTGTGCTTAGAAAATAAACTTAGAAAATAAAACCTTGAAAAGCCCTTTTCTATATTGAACTAGAGTCGTGAAATAAGAACTTTGAGATATCCATCGGACAGAGCTAGTTCATCTAGTCTCTTTGGATAGGATTGTTTGTTTCAGGACTAGTGTGGAGCTCCACTAGCTTACAGGTGGCCAGTGTTATTGTGCTAGTTCAACTAGTGTAACCAGTGCCTTTCATAGGAACAATAGGTCTTTACCATCATCAGGTTTGATAGGTTATTTTGCATCATAGGAACGTATAGGAATAGTTATAGATAGGTTTATGGGTTGGCTTGTGTCATCTTGATTATATCAAGACCATATTATATTGTTACATTGTTACATTCATTGCTTGTACACTTCCCTTGTGTCCTAGTGACTTGTAGATGTTCAACTAGTAGTTGATTTCTTGTGTCAATTGTATGGATCCTTTGACAACATCAAACCCTGCTTGCACAACTTGGCATATATATTTCACTCATTCATAAGCGTTTTATAAGCCTCACAGTGATATAAACCTAAAGGTTCAGCACTGCCTCAGAGGCCAACCCCAGTTATATAGCCAAGTAACACCAATATGCCAGATGATATAGATATAGACTTTACAAGTTGATAATACAATAGCAGATCATAAGAAGTACAGGCAATATCAAACCAACCACCAAGATGAATGTGTTTGTATCTCTTTGCCAGTTCAAATGCTTGTCAGATAGCATATGGTTGGAATTCACCATACTATCTGCATGCTGCACAAGCTGCTGATCCACCTGCTCACCAGATGATGTATAGTTAGAATTAACCACATCGTCTTCTAGCTGAGCAAGTTCAAAAGAAATATAACCCTTCATCAAATCTTCCATGGGATCCAAGTTTTTGGGATCCCAGTCATCATCATTATTGTCATTGTCTGCCTTGTTGATAGCATTTCTCTTGTTCTGGTCTAGTTTGGGCAATTCTGGTGCACATGGAAAGGGCTCTAAACCCATTTCCTCTCGACGTTGTGCTACGAGTTTCTTGAGTGCATATAAGTCATGTTTCTAGAGATGCAGATTAGCACTTATAAAGTAGATTATGAAGTTGTGGATATCACCTTATTTGGAAAATTACAAACACTTTCATTAGTGTCTTTTTGGATATCATTTATGAGAGTACCCTTATAACCAGATGGCAAAGTGTCTAGTAACCCTTCTACTGTGTCAGCTGTTTCACAGGTAATGGTAATGGCATGCCAGGATGGGAGTGGTTGTCGATCAGCTGGGACCATGAAAATAAAGTTCCCTTCATCAATTCTGCAGTTATCCAGCCTAAGAACGTCAGACCAGCTGCCCTTGCCTTGGTGTTCACCGGAGATATAAAGCCTCTCCTCTATATACACCTTCAACTCCCAAAGCTTTGAACAGGCTGGCAGAATGTAAAAGGCTGGCATAAATGTCTCCAACTTGTCAACAAATGCCTGGGGGACTTGACTGAGTGACTGTGACAAGAACATCAGTTTTTATGTATTAATAGTATAATAATAAGCATGCCTTAGCCCACTGAGCAGCTTGCATCAAGGGACCCCCTCTTCTTAAGACTCCATCCAGTTTCCAGCCACGGGTTTTTCCATCAGGTGGGTGTAATGCTGCTGCAACAAAGGGATATGGGTCAAATTTGTCCAAGGCTTCCAACAGTTTGATGCTTGGAGATGTAATTAACTGGACAATATCAAATACACATAGCAATGATGCATCTGTGGAGATGAAACACCACTCATTCCGGGGAGCAATGCTAGAATTGTTGACATGATGCCAGTACTCCTTTGAGCACACTGAGATAGCATGGAGGTAGGCCTGAGCCACCAGGTCATAATATTCTGTGTCTGTATATGGTTCCACATGGTAGTCCTTCGAACGTTGATGATTCAACAGAAACTCTGAGAAGGTAGCATGTGGGATGTGTATCTTGCCCTTGTCATCATCAGGTACCTCTAAGACAGCATGCAGTTTGTTTAAGAGTGTCCGCACTTTTTCAGGTTTGATTGCAAGTATTGCTGCAATGCATTCTGGAGAGCAGGGAAATGAGGAATCATTTGAACGCAGTGCATTCATGAACCGTGTGAATACAGTGAATAGAACAGTCTGTTTTGGAAAAAAGGACATGCCAAAGCTGACTTTAGGAATTGTGAGGATCAGCCGTAGAACCTTGCAAAGTTCCTCCCAATGTTTCTGAGGACACTTCTCCAGAATCTGACAATAAAGAAGGTCCAAACTGGCATAAGGAGACTCCAAAAGGTTGTCATCAGGCCTATTTTGAAGAACGATTCCCAAACATTCCTCTGGATCATCGTCATCACTTGCAATATATTTCATGACGGTAGTAGCAAAGATGAATTGTCCACAGGCTCTTTTTGCAAGCTGCTGGACCACATCTTCACCAGGCCATGATACATTGAAATTACGCAATGCTTCATGTGTTTGCTGTAGTTGTGCAAACTCATGGTGGAAAAATGTGACTATATCTTTGCTGGACTCAAGAGAGTCCCCAATAGGAAGACGGTGCAATGAAGCAAACCCTGGATTATCAAATGCTTGACGAATACGGGGTTCTGGACGACTGGCAATGAGGAATATGAGGTGGCATTGTGGTATAGCCTTTCGTATCATGGTAATAAGTCTTTCCTGTGATGGTATCAGGATACACTCATCAAGCCCATCAATGACCACAACATTTGGGAGATTGTCCCATGCCTCTGGTTCCACCTTTGAGCACGGTTCAAGAATGAGCTTCTCAAACTGAGTCTCACAGTTGGTTTCGAATATTTTAGGGTTTGAACAGACAGCCTCAATGATTGATGGCCCAAGTACTCTGAGAGGCTCAGATGTGAGGAATTGGTGAATGATGGTGGCAACAAAGGGATCTAATTTGTCACGAGTGCTGTCATTCCGGGAGAAGAAGAAGCTAGCAGCTAGTCAAGGGTGACCATTCTCTCCAGACTTCAGAGAGGTATGCTGTTCTGAAATGGTCTGCAAGATTGCAGATTTCCCTACTCCAGCTGGTCCATGTACCCAGCAAACATGGTTGCTTGTGGGCCCAACTTCTATCCACTTGTTCAGTGCCTGTAGCATTTCATTGCGGGTACCTGGAAGACAATGGGGTGGTGGAAAACGTTGTTCTGAATTGTAGAAGGCATTTGGTGCTGCATAGCCTCCCACAAGCCTAAGAACTTCATCTTGAACAATGGTGAGTAACATTCATCTGAAAGGGCTATGTAAACCTACATGGATCAGATGTGTTTGTAATATTATATTGATCCCTCCCAATGCAGTTCAATGTACTATCAATGATCCTGAAGCCTTTGGCATTGACAAAGACATCTGACATTGTGCTCTGTCCCTGTATCAAGTGTGTGGAATGGTAGAAGGGAAAGGTGGTTCTAGTGGCATTCAAGCCCAAGTGGTAAGCATTTAAAAGATGAAAACTCATGTTTGTTGGCCAGGTTCTTCAACAGCTCCTAACATGAATCCAGTCGATCAAGTATGAGTCCATCAATTTGCATGTCTCCACATGTTTCTCATTACTTGCCACCTTTAGATATTCTTTAATATGTTTAGCAGTCATTGATCTGGCAAGGTGTGCGGAAATAGCACAGAAGATCACAGTAAATACTGCACATGAAAACCCTGCACAATCAGGAATTGCAGATGATACCACTCCAGGACAGGGTACCATCCTGAAGTTATCCCTACATCAATTAAGAGAGACCCACGAGACACGGTATGTTAAACACAACGAGAGGCAGGAATAGGAGCCTGGGTAAACCAAAATAATTGAGAGGTTCTGCCTTAAACCACTGCGGCAATTACAAGGGGCGCAGGTGAAGAGGTTCCATTCATACTGTCAGACTCAACACCTCGCCATGGCAGAGCGACCTATATCCACGAGACATCCTCATGAATACCGCATGGTCAGGTCAACATACGAGCTGTCAATATGAGAGAATAATGCGCGATCGTAATGCATTGTGGTGGGGTTTGTGAATGTCGTCGCAAACAATTCTCGATCATGGCATGACCAGCCTTCCTATTCGAGAAATCTCCCCTTTCCAAGAGTATACACTACGCTTAGCCGATATGTCCTCCGAGATTCTCCGGTGTGGAATGCGGCGTGACCATGAATACGAAACATACGGAGTGCGACGTCGGAGCGATATCCTCTATATATCCCTCTAAAACACTTTCCCGCATTTGTGCGTTCGTTAGAGTCATTGAACTGGACTCTGAGGTTCTCGGAGTTCATGTGGGCCCGGGCGAAAAGGGAAAAAAAAACAGAAGGGAAGAAAATGTGTAATGTGTGACATGGACATGTATGCCGATGTCTGAACCAGTGGCACTGCATTGTCGCCAATGTGATTCCGTGATTTTCACGTCCATCTTTTTGTTTTGTGAAGCTAGGCAGGAGTAGTCGATCGAGATGCATGACTACTCTCTGGAGATCCTATACCGGCGGTGGATGTCGGATGAAGGACGGGACTCGGGAGATCCAGATGAGGCATAGAGGGGCCAAGATGAGCGAGCAATCGACCTAGGATTTCTTGGAGGCTGGGAAGGAAGGAAAGAAGGAAGCTGGGAGAGGCCACACGTAGCGAGCATGGCAAGAATTGCCACAATTCTCCGGAATTAGAGTGGTCCTTCAACACAAAACAAGCACTTTGAGAACTCACTGTGCTTCCAGACTCCGGTGTCACAGTGAAATGCCACGTTCCAATGTGATTGACCCGATGGCCTAACCAATTCTTCGACTTCAGTTTGGTTCTGGTTAGATGAACGTCAGTCTGAATATCTAGCAAATAAGAAGAGCAAACCTAGTCCATCATACAGTACCTCCGGTACCATTCTATTCCATCTCATCCTCCTCCATGACTTCGGAATTGAAGAGACGGGATGTGGGGATGCAAGGGCCAGAGTTCAAGTTTTCAAGTTGAAGAACGTGACAGTTGCCAGACTCGATTTCCGGAACAACCCAGAAGACCAAATAATGGACGACATGAATGTACGACCAATGCAATTTCCTGGAATTTTGGCCTTGGGGCGTAGCATACCCTCGAGAACGTCGATATCGGCGTTTGGGGAAGAAGCCTTTATCAACTGGAGGTCTGAAGCATCTCTGATGAACCCATCTTCTGGGATTAGTCATTACCCAGAATTGTCTACACTCTCTCCATTCTCCATTCTCTCCTCTGCTTTTCCATCCCCGATTGAAGCCATAATACGAGACGCTCCCAAACCTGAATTATCCGGTGGTAATGGTCGGAAACCGAGTAGCCGGCGTCAATTCGTTTTCGGTTTTCCTCCGACTACCAACATCCTTCACTATTGACATCCTTCCCTCCCCTCCATGAAGTACAACAAGCCTCGGCCCGGTCTGCAAGCATACGGGCTAGAGGAAGAATTATGCAGCAGCGGTCATCCTCAGTCTCCGTCACCTTGACCTTGGATTTGGTCTCTGCACCCTTCATCCACCCATTCTTCCCCATCCGCCCACTGGTCTCGATATGCATAGCCTTCAACGAAGAGATAAAAAGGAGAGGTAATACAGGATTGTGGTTGGGGTAACTACGGATGCACTTTCGAGGTTCGTTTTATCGTTCAGTGTCTCTGTTCCTTCCGATTAACAAACCCTAACTACAGCCTTCATACTCGCCAGGCAAGGACGCCAGAATGTTCGACTCGCTTCGAAGCTCTTCGAAACCCTGACGCTGGACCACATCGTCGAAACCTTTACCTACGAATTCCAGTTTTCTACATCCGCTACATCCCGATAAATCATTGGATATCGCAAGACACTGCAGGGAACTGTACTTGCCATTGCTGACTTTGGGCTGAGTGTTTTGGAGGTATTGGGCTGTAGAGCAGTCCAGTCGCGATCAGATTGCGAAACTGGAAAGCTTGCCCGCTGACGTCAGCATCCGCCATAAACATGGGTTCTAGGACAAAGGAGGCGATATATAGGTCGAGGTGAAGCTTGCAAAGGCTATCTTTCACATGCAGGGCGGTATCTTCCGTACAGGATGGGGTTGCACTAAGGTGTAGCGGGACGCATAGTGACGTTTTGAAGACGATATGGGCACTATACTCATCATTCGTTGCAGAACGTTTCAGCTTGGTTTTAGTCCAATTACCATGTATCAGGTCGAAAGGATCGAGGCGAAAGGGGGTATCAAAAGCTCGAACCATATCTTGGTATGTTGCTCCTTATCCTTACTGCTCCAGAGAAACTCTATTCTGACTGTGTCTCTCTAGCCTTCGGGCAGAACAGGTACACACGTTCACGTTAAAGATGTAAATGCAGGTTCTCCTTTGTTGCTGGAACGAAGCGAAATGTTTCCCGGTGACTCCATGGCGGCGCTTTCAGTTTACTCACGCTAGCAAACTTACAAAGCGAACACTCGTGTCCTTGAAGGGTGGTTCTGTACAGGCTTTACCGAGCAGTCTACGGGAATGCCTCCCAATTTGCATCTGAATGTGAGCTCCTTTAGAGTCTCTTCCTTGCTTGTTTCTGATCACGGTCTGCAGCTTAATGTCGACGATACACGAACGTTTCCTTGCGCATTGAGTGCGGCCGAGGGAATGCTGTGTTCTATGTAGTATGCGAAATGAATTGCCTGGTTCTGCCGGTTTCCTTCCTTCTCCGAGCCCCCTTCGCTCCTAGTCACGTCGAGGCACCGATATGTTCCCAAGTAGTTCTTAAGGTCAAGGATTGCGGATTGCGGCTATGACCTCAGGCTTAGGCTGTAGACTCCGTCAATAGAGATCCCTACAAGTTAGGAAACTCGTATCTTCGGGCTGTGTTTTGATTGGCTGGAAGGCGTTCTGTGCTTATCTCGACGTTAGTCCGGAGATGATGAAGGAAGAAAAGAGGGCATACCAACAGCCATCAGGTCACACTCCAAACCTTGAGATCCCCATTCCTCGAGGTCTGAATCATGTCTCGAGATGGCGCAGGGGGCGGACATTGATATCGTGGTTTCTGTGTAGCTACTAGCGGACAAGGTCGGCGGGATGCTGGCTCGGTCACTTGTTGAAAGTAATAGTCAGCGTACCGCAGAATGCGAGGGTTTGGTATTGTACTAACAACATTTGTAAGATAAAAGATAGGAAAAAAGGTAAGGTATATAACGCGTACGTATAACAGTCCAAGAGCCCGAGGCGGTGTGCCGGAGAGCGTGCAGTCCGGCACTTGTGAGCGAAAACGCGCTAACAGAAATGTCGACGTCGTCAGATTCGGACAGCTTTACAGAAACAAACCCGTACATGTTGCAGAGTAAAATTGGCCTCCAAGTACGTTCCGGAGCTTCAGGCCTTCGATTCAAGTCGTTGGTCATGATGGTGACAGTTGGAAACAAAAATGGGCGCTTACATATCTTTTTCTGACTCCTCCAACTGTCCAACATCTTTGACTCTGACGGCCGTTCCTTCCCTTCCTACAGCACAAAAAGCTCCCAATCCCACTACAAGAATACTTCAGTTGTGGTTGATCTTCCCAAGGAGAGAAGCTAGAGAGAGAATCGGGTGGTAGACACGCTTGGTCTCCGCGACCTTGGATACGGCCATTCCAACGTCAACATTCTTCACCCACCCGCACTTCCCCTCCTACTCATCCTCATATACGCATCCGTCAACGAGAAGGAAAATGGGGAAGGAATGCCCGATCCCAGTGGAGCGATGGGTGCACTTTCGAGGTACGTCATATCGTTCAATGTCTCTCGGGAGTCATTCTCGCTAACAGATCCTAAATACAGCATCAATACCACACCCGAGTCTACCAGAACACCCAATCCATCTAGAAAATCTCCTCCTTCAATGTCGAAGCCTGGATCGAAGCCTAGAAACGTTACCTGTGGCCTCGAGGCCGCAGGCCAATATCGAACCTCTTCATCCCAACTTCCAACCATTTATTCACTACTCCCGAATTCAAGATTTCAGGAGAAGGACCTGCATCCGTTGGTGTTGAAACGTTGACGCTTGACTTGGGTGCCTTGGTGTAGAGCGGAATAGCTGTGATGGAACGCAGCGGAAAGGCTGCCAGGTCTTGACGGTAGTGTTCGCTTTCCATGCAAGGGACAGAGCAAAAGCGCACGCGGCATACGGACAATTGGACGAAGAATGCATGAATGAAGGATATCTAGGAATGACGCAAGCAAAGCCTGTGGAGGTCGTACCTTGCCAATGCATGTTACACGTCGACGCCCCGTTTCTTAGTGAGTACCTAAACAACACTCGATGAATATCTCACTCATTGAGGTCTTTTTCTTCAAGGTACGTCTCTGAAGGAACACATGGAACGAAAGGGAAAGATGAAGCTACCCGTAAGGTGCGTTTACAGTTCCTTTTTATGGTTTAAAAAATGATTCTGATTATGTGCTATAGCTACCATTGACCTCAGGCCTCAACTTGGGAACATCGTTGTTTCATCTAATCGTCAACAAAGCAAATCGTCAAAACTCGATACAGACGCATGTCAGCCTTTTGCGTCTTCGGAATCACAAGGAAGAGGCTCGCAAGGCTGTACGGCCCAGCTAGAACCCGATTACATCGATGTTTCGGAGGCAAGGCTAGCGAAGGACGTGATCTAACGAGTACGAGGCCACATACACTCTAGGTACCTACTATACGTTGGAGAACGTGTTAGTGTCTAGGTACCGTATGTTACTCTTCGTTCCTTTGCGCAACTCGATTTTGACCGTTGTCTAGAACACAACTACGCTCAAGATGTGATGCAGGCTCTCTGTTGCTGTAACCATTCGCCTCGCAGCTAGGATGGAAATGAAGCGAATTATGCCGCGGTGCTTCTTTCCTACCGACTTCTTACACTGGCGCCTGCCTATAATACCCATGTTCACGCGCTACCTCCCCCCTTTGACCACCAGCCTGGGTCAAAGACACCGTATCCCTCATGGCGAAGAAATTAAAATGGTCGTAGCACTACTATTCACCACTAGTGGTTCTACTTGACGGTACGCGTCACACCCTTGTGCCAGCCGCCATCCTTCTCGACGAGATTCATCAAACTCCCAAATGTTCCGAAGGTTAAGGGCAGCCCCGAAGATTCTGGAACTTCTCCCGTGGACAGGCCAACCCAGATCGCCACGAGTCGTATCTTCAGTGTTCGGGCGGTTGTTTCTACAAACCGTTGTACTTCGATGAAAGATGGCGGTGCGTAGGGAAATCGATCGGGAAGGATTTAGTAGTGTTCCGATGTACCGGATGCATCGATGAAAGACCGAAGTCATGAATGAGGAAAGAGCATTCCTGGGAGTTGGTGAGTATCTAACGTCAAGCATATTCAGATTTAGTTACTGAACACGGCGCCTATCAAGTAAGGTACAGCATCCACACGAGTCAAGGCTATGCTGTCAGAACTCTGCTTCCACAGAATCCCAGGCGCTGCTGTTGAGGCCCCATCCTCTCTTTCGCCTCTCTCGTCACCTAATCGCTTTCTGGGTCGTTCTCATCCCATTCATGCCTCTTCTCTCTATCTCTGTCATTTGACGTGTCCGCCAATCCTTCACCGCAGCTCAGAACTATGGCAGTCAACAGCTGCTCTGATTTCGTTATTTACGGAGGAGCGCACAACGTAGTTCACGGGAACCAACTATTCAACACCACAACGTACACCTCGGATGACCCGAGTGAGTTTCAGATTCATTCTTCCATGGACTGTCTACTGAACGGTTCATGCAGTTGATAAAATTCTCAGCTTTGTAACTAGACATGCCGCTCTGAATGCAATCTACAACTCCGAACAACGCTTTCCGCCCCCGAATTGCCTTCCGGGAACTCGCACTGAGATCCTAGCAGACTGTAATCGGTGGATCGAGGACCAGCGGCCGGAAAAACGAGTGTTGTGGATACATGGGTTGGCTGGGGTCGGCAAGTCTGCAATCATGCAGAATTTGTCGGAGAACCATATTTGTAAGGGCAAATTATTAGTAGGGACGCAGTCATCAGGGCATGCGTGCATGCGGAATCAAACGGGAGAGAATACTTGCCATCGCTTTGCTGCAAGCTTTTTCTTCTCCCGAAACGATCCTTCCCGGGATAATCTGGACCCTCTCGTCGCTACCAGGTCCAGGCTGTCTTCTATTCGAGTTTGATACTGTACGGCAGCGTAATGTAAAGAAACATTCGTGTTCTGTGTCCTATTCAAAATTTTAGTCCTGTATCCGATAATAGATTGCATAGCATACCTTCCACAAAGCCCGTCCCAAACCACCCGATGACCGTCACAGTGGTGGTAACCGAGTGGCAACGGTGCAAGGAAAAAATGGGCGCTTATGTACCGTTCTGCTCCTCCGACACTATCGACATCTCGAGCTCTGAAGGGTTTCCTTCCCCAGCACACTATAACGATCCCTCGAATCACAGTGCAAATACGAACGAATAATTTCGGTCGCTCGGTCAAGGGAAGGAGCTATACGACGAACACGATTATAGGACCGGTTGTCGTCTGAAGGATAAACTCTACATGCCTCTCTCTGCCCCTCCGTCTCTGCTCTGCTTTTCCCTCCCCGGAGAACACGAGCTCGGCTCGAGACTATGGTGAAGATGAGCAAGAGACAGTCCAGACGGATCGGTGGGTGTTAAAATGGTTCGTCGTTCTTCTATTTTCTACCGCCTCCGAAAATTAACATATATACAGCAGAAACCAATACCCCCGATTCCGGAATCCGAACACATTTCGATACATTCTTGAATCCACCCCTGCTCGTTCTTAGTTGAAGTTTGAAGAGAAGTTCCGAGCCTTCAACATCGTTCACAGTGCTGGCACGCCGCTCGCAAGCTCAGGTTCCAATCCTCCTTCGACGTGTATGCTTCAAGGCTTGCAGTGGGACTTGCTCTGTTCGGTGGTGCTAGCCAGATTGGAAGGAGTTGGTGTGTTGGTGTATCGACGGTGTCGACTACTAGATCGGGTTGCCAAAAACTGGTATCGACATTGGGAACTCAGAGCTGCGTAAAACGACGCCATGCCATGGGAGCGAGGAACTAGGGTATCTTGACGAACCGGAACGTAGTGAGTAATTCAAAAGTCGAGTTCACAAACAGTTCATTGACTACTACATCTTAGGGACAACCCAAGGCCAAATTAGAACACTCAAAAGGAAGGAACAAGGCGAGAAAAGGAAACTACGGTACGCTATCCATCATCGCTGGAGAAGCTTGATCCTGACCTTTCCTTTCGTCTCCAGGCCAAGCTCATACAAGCGTTCAATACCACAAATGTCCAATCTTCCATCATAGATTCCCTTGAGGCTACGAGAGGAAGATACAAAAGGGAAGAGGTGTAAAGGGTTGCCAATGAAGCGAATCATACCGCGGTGACTTCAACGCGGTGCTTCTTTCGATCTATGCCCGCTGCTTCGACTTCTTGCAGCTTATCAAATCCTTTTTTCGCGTGCTCCCTTCTCTCCCCTTGACCACCACCATGTGTCAAAGACACCAAGCCTTCCTCATCGCTCGTCTCATTCCTCACGGCGAACAAGACAAAGCTCATTACCGCTGCATCGCTGCTATCCACCACCAATGGTGTTACGGTCGCGTTCCACTCGGTGGTACGCGTCGTTTTTTTGCTCTCGTCAAGAACCCAGCCAACGCAGCCATCGTCCTTGACGAGATTCGTCGAGCTCAAGGAAAATACGGTCGACAGGGCGAGGAACCAGGGGTCCCAGAGACGGTGTTCCCATATGCTCAATTGTTGCTCACGTTGCCTTTTTTCCTGGATGTAGACGATCCATGCGGACGTTACGCCAGTGGAGGGGGTATTGAAGGGGCGCTAATATGGGGCTTTTTGATCATGGTGAGTATTCGATGCGTTGTCTCATGTTACAGTACAAAACTAACTCGGTTCCACAGCCAACGACGATGGCATGACCATAATCGACGTCACCGATCCCTTGAATCCAACGTATGGATACAGTAAACCCGACGGCGGATACATCCTCAATGCTAAATCCTACGTGCGTTCCTACTATCGTGCGGGCCCTGCAAACGACAACACCGAGATCGACGTTCGTTATCATATCGACGTGATGAAGAACGAATGTGCTATCAAAGCCGAGTTGGTGGCAGAAGTATGGCCAGAGTTCCTCCAGGGTGATCGTTAACGGAGTTGCTCAAGCAGCTTGAGGGCAATGTGCCGGTGACCGGCACTTTCTCAACTTGTTTCACTCCCCGAATTCTTAGCCGGGTCGTTGAACAGTGTGCTGCAGATGCCACTGACAGCACCGAAACCCATTCTAATTTGCCTACCGAGCTCAAGTCCGTCACAGCTTCTCTGCCTCAACTCTCCGAGAATGGTCTTCCTGACTCTACCCATACAACTCTTGCCCAAATCCTCCAACATGAGCTCGAAACCAACTTTGGTATCCTCGATCTTTCTGCACCGCGGTGCACCTTAGCCGCCGATGCCATACGCACCATCATCCCATTGCTGCCTTCTGATGCCGTTACTATCAATCATCTAGAAGTGCCAAGTCATACTAGAAGTGCCAATTTCAGTGTATTTACCTTCCCCTGTCGTCAATCCTTGATGTCAACCTTCCACAAATTTTTTATAGACATTCGAGTATAGTATCTAAAAGACTACCAATTCAGATTTTTGGAATATTAGGGAGAAGAGAGGCATTACTTTTTGCGATCCAGGAAATGACAGCTTTCTCCCGCCAACAACGCGCGTCAACACTCCTTGATTTTTCTATGGGGCTACACACTCTCATATACCACAAAAATTGCTGTACACATCAGGATGGTAGTGGTCTATGTGCCTGAGACCTTCCGGGAGCACAAACTGAGCTTTGAGAATGAAGGATGAAGGTGAAAAAAATTGATGCAGCACTTTGCACTTCTACGTGTTTCACCGGCAATCCCTGGCATCCCTCAAAACTCACGTTAAAAATCAAGAAACATATGGAATCAAAGCTTTGGTATGTAGAGAGCTCGTGTACAAAAATCCGAGAGGAACAGGAGGGAAATGAGGAACTTTTACGGTAGCGACATTTGAGTTGGCACTTCTAGATGATTGATAGTAAAGGTGTCAACCTCTCCGGCACGCACACTCTCACCACGCAAGTGATCATCGACATCCTTGAAACCTTCCCAAACGTCATCCGCCTCACTCTTCTCGACACCAACATCTCCAACGAAGAGATCATGCATCTCTTATCGATCCAACCCAAACTATTCTACCATTTGCACGACCTTATTCACCCAGCACTCCTCGTTCGTCAAGCTTCTTCACCTGCTCCTTCTCCATCTCCTCAAAGCATCACCATAATCCAAACTGACCGTTCCGGGTACTACCGCCTCGGTCCCTGTATAACCTTCATCCCTTTCTTTCACCCCGAGAAACTCGTACAAGTACCTCAGCGGTCTCCGTATCGACACAGAAACCAGATCATTCCCCGAACAATACATCGACGGACAATTGGGTCCTGTAATGGCTTTATCCTCCAGCACGTCTCTTACACCTCCACACGCGCTACCTCCAGCGTTCCCAGACGACTCGAACGACCGTCTGAGATGGATGCAACGTACGGTGAGTACGGTGCCTATTAGGGAACGTATGGGAAACTGGGAGAAGAAGGATGGGTGTTTGTGTTGGATTATATCACGATGGTTCAGTTGGTTCAGTTGGGGTGTGGCCCTGGGGTAGAGTCAGATGTGGGTGTGGGGAGTTGTTATGGGTTTTTGAAGGTTGAGGCGAAGGCAAAGGAAGGGACGGAAGAGGAATCCACCGACGCTGATATCGCGGCCATGACTCTGAACACCATCAAGGTACATGATATCCGTGAGTTTGCTGATGCTGTTGAGAAGGAAGGTCGGCCCAGGCCTAGTGAGGAAGCGATAAAGGCGTTTGAGGAAGCGATTAGCGCGACGGAGGTATGTATACCCTTTTCGGGGCCGCCGTTGACTCGTACGACAGTGTTGAGGAAGACGGTAGAGGAAGTGAAGAGGTTGGGGCTGTTTGAGATGTAGGGTGTCGGGGTGTTGTTACAGTAAATGTTTGGATGTGTAGTGTGCGCACATGTCGTGTTATACGTAGTGTATCCTTCCCGCGAGTTGTATAGTTTTTTGTTAGAATTTCATTCAGGCTATCCGACAGCTATGAATCGGAGATTGTGCCAGCTCTGGGAGACGGCAAAAGGTGGTATGCGAAGACCTGAAGTAGGCGCCGGGGTTGAACAGCTCTTGCTCCGAACTGTCATCTACCATGTCCGATGTTGAAACCAAGACTTGTGAGTGTCTATTATTCAATCATAAATCAAATGCTCAATCGCTATGATGTAAAGGTTTGGCAGGCCCTGGAATGCTGTATACACATCATGATGTATTACTAATGTCCAACGGACACGAGTTTTAGAAGAGCCCTAGCACAGCATTAACGACACCTCTTGCTTTTCTCCCCATCTTTGTTGTCCACTCTAAACGCTACCGAGGGAATGTCGTTCTTCCGCGAAGCCAACAGGTTCACCGTCAATGACGGCGTATTCAACCAAGTTCAAGGGAATCAAATCAACAACACTACGTACACTGGTTTTGGTGGAGAAACCGGTTAGTGCCATATCTCACTTTCAGTGTATTGTTTACTGAGCTTTTCAAAAGTTTATGAATTTGTGACCAGAAATGCTGCTCTAAATGCACTTCACAATTCTGAGCAACGGTTTCCTCATCCCAACTGCCTTCCAGGCACTCGTGTTGAGGTCCTAAAAGATCTCCACCACTGGGTCATAGAGAAATCATCAAACACCCGTGTCTTCTGGATACATGGGCCAGCTGGGGTTGGGAAGTCAGCAATCATGCAGAATGTGTTGGAGAGATTTGCTCGCCATTACTTGGCTGGAAGCTTCTTCTTCTCTCGGAGTGATACCACCCGAGATAGACTGGATCATTTCGTTCCCACCATCCTCCGCCAATTCCACACATCAAAGCCTCTCAACGAGGTACTTGGACCAATGATCACTGAAGCAATTCACTCAAACCCTGGAATATTCCAACTTTCATTCGAAGAGCAGTTTCAGAAACTTATCCTCGATCCATGTTCAAGAGTTGACCCCAAGGCATGGGAGAAACTTCCAAATCTTGTGGTCATTGATGGACTAGATGAATGCATCTTGATAAAATCTCAAGAGAGGCTCATCTCAATGATTCAAGAGGCAATCCCAAACTGTCCCTTCAGGTTCCTGATTGCCAGTCGTCCTGAGCCCCGGATCCATCGAGCATTTGAACATAAAATGTTCACCCCTCATCTCAGCTGTCTTTCCATCGACAACTCACCTGATTCTGCTCAAGATATCCACACATATTTCCAACACCGCTTCACACAATTAAATGACACACATCCTGCACTATGTCATCTGGATGTCCCATGGCCTGGTGAAGAAAACATCCAGAAACTGGTCCAGAGAGCCTGTGGACAATTTATCTTTGCCGAAACAGTCATGAAGTACCTTGAAAATGATGACGAGTTACCAACGGAGCGTCTAAAAGCCATTCTTCGTATCAGGGCAGACTCGGAGGACCTTCCTGAGTCTGCATACCCTGAACTGGATCTCCTCTACCACCAAATCTTGTCAAATTGTCCACATTGGGATGATGTCAGCAGGATTCTTACCCTACTCCTATGTGACTTCAGAGTCCCGATTTTTCGTTTTTGGGGCAAACCAAGGTCTTTTGAAACAATTGGGACACTTCTGGGGTTTGAACCAGGCAAAGTTGCAACCCTGCTCTATTGATTACACTCTGTTATAAAGTGTCAGGGCCCAGGGCAGATATGTTTCTTCCATGCATCCTTCACAGAATACCTCCTCAACCCCACACGTTCCAAAGACTATTACATCCAGCCACACACTGAATCAGGTTATTTTGACCTGGTAGCGCAGGCTTTCCTCCACATCATTTCAGTCCGCTCACAGGACTATCTCCAGGACTTGTCAAAGTTCCCCCCAATGCTTCCAGAAGAGTATAAAATGCATTTCTCAACTTTAGACCTAGGCAAGGATTTTGTTTCATCACTACATGAGCAAATTGGGGACATCATGCTCAACTCCTATGGTTCTGACATACGCTCATACCATGAACCACTTTTTGTTATTTTGCCTCTTCTCTGTAGACTGGAGTCTCCAAGTGCTGAACTTTTATCAGCCTTGAACCATTTTGATCCATATGCCTTTGCAACATGGCTGTTGAATTGGTATCAGAACAGTGACGTGGACTCGGAAAAAAAGGACAATTACTTTCAATACTGGAGGCCTGCTATTGCATGGGCTAGGGTATGATTTCAGTCACTTCCAAAGTGCTTTTTTCTGACCAAATACATGTAGTCACTGGGCACCAGGGCACCCAAGACATTCATCAAGAATATGGAGTCAATTCTGTCTTGCTATCGTATTGCTGCACCCAGTGGTACAACAAATAGGCAGGCTAGTGTTGCAGTAGCATTGTTGGATGACAGGTTCTATGTGGACATTAGGCATGAAGATGCCTGGTGCATGCTGCAT
The DNA here is from genome assembly GCA_037176845.1 of Paramarasmius palmivorus. Lineage (NCBI taxonomy): Eukaryota > Fungi > Basidiomycota > Agaricomycetes > Agaricales > Marasmiaceae > Paramarasmius > Paramarasmius palmivorus. The sequence goes on from JAYKXP010000110.1 coordinate 93,649, forward strand.
CATGCTATAGACCGGGACCTTCCAAAATTCAGTGTCTTCTACATTCTTTGGCCTGATCAAACTCCTCCTCCATCCTGGTTGTGCTATACCATCACCCATCAGGACTTGGATAAGATGTTGACCAAGTTATTGGACTCCCTCTTTGCAAGTACCGACCTGCATGGTATTGATAGAGACATCGGAAATGACACTTATGAAAGTGTTCTTGATCCAGCCAAGGTAAATCTCATGATAAACTTTGAATCTTGTTACTTAATTTGCAGTATTCCAGCACAACGATATATACACTATGAAGAAGCTAATAGCCCGACACCGAGAACAGTTTGGTCTACCTGCATTGCCATGTACACCACCTAGCATTGCCCAATCACATGTGGAGCCTGCCAACAATATCGATCCAGCCAGTAGATATAGCGCCGGCGAGGGAGCGAGCAGGCAAGAAAGAGGTCTGAGGCGACAAGCTTCCCCTACTCTTTCTAGCCAGACGCCCAGTCGAAAACGCGTTCGACAAGGAACCTCCGAATCGGGTCTCCAGCCCACCGGAGACGAGGAGCACACACCGACTCAAGAAAGTCGATCCATTTCCGCACCGACAAGAGGAACGCGGTCTAGCGAGCGAATCGCATCCAAGCGAAACACGCCGCAGGATACTGGGACTTCTACTCTAACACGAACGGCTCGGTCCACTCCGACGCGGAAACGCCAACACAAGTCCGCCAAAATACGAGGGGAACAATCCACTCCGACGCGAGGAAGACGACATACTCGACGAAGTGGGTAGCTGGGTTCATATCTATCGCCTTTGACGATAGTTTCCCTCGCATATTTGGAGAGGCTGCTACCTGCAAAAGTCAGTAAGAGAAAGAGAGTGTCGGAGTTACGAAGACGCACCGGAATAGTTGGGTGGAACTAGAGTGCTTCTCCGTCGGACCAATGGTTATTATCGTCTTTTATTCGAGTTTTACACTGTACAGAAGCATATCAACGTAGGGCTATGTTTCTTTAGTGTATACCAAAAAGGATGTACTCACTTGCGATGCTCGAAACTCTTGCTCTTCGAATCGAAGGTGGTGGTAGCGGTAGAAGTCACGGGCGCTTGTTTGCGCTCTGCTCTTTTTCCGATACCGTCAACACCTCTGAAGGCTCTGCCTCCCCCCGTACACCATAACGATGCATAGAGCTACCACCATTAAACGATAAAAATATGGTAGAGCTCGCTTGGTTTAGGGAAGAAGGTGTAGGATGGACGTGACTATGGGACCGGTCGTCGCCTGAACATTGTTGATACATGGCCTTCTCCCCTTTCCATCCTCTGCTCTGCTTTCTCCTCCCCGGAGAATTCGCTTTCTGGTTTGAAGATATGGTGAAGACGAGCTGGAGATGTACCAAAAGGTCTGGTGGGCGTAATGATGGTTCGTCGTTTTTCATTTCCTATTGCATCTTTGACTGAAAACCAACATATACACCACAGAAACCGCTACCCCCGATTCCGAATTCATCTCGATACATGCTCGAATATCTACTTGATCCACCCCTGCTCGTTAATGGTTGAAGTTTGAAGATCAAACCCGAGTTCCAAGCCCCCAAGCCTCCAACCCACGATTCAACACGCTGGCGCGCCTGCTTGAGGTTCCAATCCTCACTCGACTGTACACTTCAAGAATTGTGGTGGGAATCTTTCTATTTGGTGGTGGTAGTAGCGTTGGAAGGGGTGAGTGTCGGCGTACCAGTGGTATCGACTTGCAGAGCTCACAGCTGCGTAAAATGGTACCACGTCGCAGGAGCCTCGAAGAGCTGGGATAATTTGACAAATCAAGATGAGGTGAGTACTCAAAAGGCAGGTTCACGGATAACTCGTTGACTACTGCGTCTTAAGGACACCCAAGACCAAGGTGGAACACTCAGAAAGAAGGAGCAAGGCGAGAAAAGCAGACTACGGTACGCTACCCATCATCGCTAGAGAAGCTTGATCCTGACCTTTTCTTCGTCTCCAGGCCAAACTCGCCGCGTTCAACAGCACAAACGTTCTCAAATGTCCAATCGTCTATCCTGGATTCCGCTGAGGCTACGAGAGGAAGTTACAAAAGCGAGGAGTCTGTAAAGGGTGGTATACTGGGAAAAGGAGAAAGATGTACGGCCCTGAGCCCCGTTGCATTTGTACCATAGTCAAATCTAACCGCCCTATAGCTAGATCCATGCCCTTCTTTCACGTTAAGCCGGCTTGCGCGTTGATATAAACTTCTCGATGGCCATTCGGTATGCCGCTTCAGGAGGAGGCCTGGGATCAGGGATAAACGTTAAACATCTACGGTGGATACGGTGTACGGTGGGTATTGGAGGTTTGAGGAGGAAGTGCATGGTGTGGGTATGCGACGAAGGAGTCGGGTGAAAGGCAGCGGTATGGGTTTATCAAGGCGGATGTGAGGACTCCAGCATCAACACAGACGCAGACCTCTCCACTATACTCACATCGATGTAATGTTATCGTAGGTCGGCGGCATCGGCCTGAGGGGGCAAATGTTACGGCTGTTTGGAGAGGCGATGAGTAGGAGCTGCCCGTTGAAGAAGATGAGGTTGTAAACGGCTATTATCGTACATGTAACAGTGACATAGATATATTTGCGGATCATGTATCGTTTCGACGCGCACGCTGGCTTCGGTGCAAGAGTTAGAGGTAGTGGTCTTGCGGAGAGGAGCACGCGCCTGAGGTAAGCGTGATATTCTTGTTTCTCGACCGTCACCTTCTGTTCATCTGGTATTTCTACCTTCGCTAGGAAATGCACGAAAGAATCTTGGTATGTTCTATTGGGTTTTTGGGTGAAATACCGATCACTTATGTTCTCTAAGTATGACTCAAACACGAACTCGACAAAAGCATTGGCTTTTCGCAAAGGTGTAAAATTATCACGATGAGGGCACACAGTGGGGACGGTGCCACGATTTAGAGGTTGCCAGCTCTGAAAAATGAGGGGAATGTTGGGTAAGTCTATCGTTGGTAGTACCAATATACAAATGTTCGAGCCAGCTGACAATCACGGTGCAGGTATGAAAGGATCGCGATGCCCCAGCTACCACTTGAACTTAGCCGCGAGAGAACATACAATACTGCCGACTTCACATGGCATCTCGATTTTGCTACCTTCAACTTTCCGACACCCAGCTGCCAATTACCATGCAGAACCCTCGTCTGCGATACGGTTCCTGGACATATGCCCCTGTCGACGACAACACGTTTGGAAGATGTTGGCGTCAGCATCGGGGCTAATTATGCTGTTAGAAGAGCGAGAGCATAGTACACAGGGGATACGTAGTTGAAAGTTGCCATGGGCTTTATGGTGTGTTCAGCCTTCTGTCTTTATGGGAAAACCTGATTTTGATGGTTTACTAGCTGCCCTGTCATTTCTCCTCGTCGAATGGAAGCAGCCTGTTGGGTAGCGTTGACATTGTACGCGTTGGTACGGAAGCCGAAAGATAGCCACTATCCCTTCGCGGCGTCTTGCTCATTACGAGTTTGAGATATGAACTCGCGTCGAGTTCTATGTTTTCCGACTGTCATCGATCCGCACAAGGTTTTGATCATTTTTCGCCGCGCCCTTGAGTGATCACCTAGTTTCCAGACTAGAATATGCATTCGCCAACAAGCATGGGTTTTCCGAATGCTGAAGGATTCGGAGGACATCAAATGGGGACGGCTTTCGCGAGATGAAAGGTGTTTGGTGAGTTGATCGTTGGGCAAGCCTTTGAGATAGTTAACAACGACGGCACAGATGATATTCCAGAAGCACTACCGCTGAAATCTACCGGCTAGAGAACCTATACCAAGATTCTTGGACACCCGATGAGCTTTCCTTTCTCTCGCTAGATCTGTCAAGGGCAAACAATTCGGAGGGGGCTGGTCTCAGCGCTGGGCCTCATCATGCCTGTAAGGTGCTGAGAGAGGTAGGGGAAGTGTAGCTGAAGGTTACGGCTACGGGCAAGAAGCTCAAAGGTCAAAGTGTAATTACTAACATATAGACATATTACTCTTCAGGATACACCAAAGATGAACATATTACAGGGAAAAGGGTGGAGGTAGACGAATTTTATGTGTATATGGTGCGCTAAACTCTTTCAGTCTGTACGGAAAACCCGATTTTGACTGTTCATGTACCAGCATCCTAGTTCGCATGTCCTCAAGAACCCAGATTGGCCATAACCACTTGGATCTTTCACAAGGACGTGCAAAGTCAACGCGTTATGCATTAAGACCTGGCTGGCCAGTATGACGGTCGGAAGGTGTTCCTTGAATGATGGCAGCCCAGTACTGCCGAACGCTCGGTTCTCGTCATTCCGAGTTCCAGCAAGCTCGAGGAAGGTTCGACTTCGAGTTGAACGGGTTGTGAGTTCTCTCAGGCCGTATTGACATGCTTTCGTACTGACGTTCCTCATGTATAGGGCTTTACATTTCAGCGTTAGCATGGGAATGGTCTGGGCTCACAGTCAAGGGCTAGTCCTTCACGTACCTTGAGGGTATTGGACCGCGGCTATCTCCACCACATTTACATAACGTGACATGTTCGCGAGGTAGAAGGTGATTCCGAAGGTCCCGGGACGCTTCCAATGCTAACAGATGAACCATCCGGATTGAATGGCGTGCACGAGAAAGGTACTAGCCCCATCTCCTCTCGGCGTCCCGCCACCAGCTGTTTGAGAGCGTATAGCTCAGCTGTCTGGAGTAATGATCAGTTACTATCAGTACAGTACATGGGATCGACTCCACCTTCTCTGGGTAATGGCGAACACTTTCGTAGGTGTCGCTGTGGATATCCTTGATAACGTAAACATCCAGTACCAACGAGAACGAATAAAGCGAAGAGAGTAGCATAGCTACTTTTCGGGCTGTTTTGGGGGTAATGGTAGCCAACGACCAGGATGTAGACGGTATTCGGTCAGCGGGGAAGAAGTATATGAGGTCCGTGTCTCGGCGGAAATTGTTGATCCCAAGAATTTCGGGCCATAATACAACCCGAAATCCCGTATATATGGCCATTTCTATATCTGCCACTGCCTCCCATATCTTGGCCGGTATGCGGGGTGATCCAATGCAGAAGGATTGAAGAAACGACTCTATCTTGTTGATAAATGTCTGAGGAATTCGGGTACTATGTGACTTTGTGAGCCGAATTAGAATTGAATTTCAGTGGATTGGCGACAGTATTATCATGATAGTCTTACCTTGGCTCGTTCTATGATAGTGGTCCATTTACACAATGACCATGATCCCTCCCAATTGAACGTCCCCGCAGCAAAGGTGTATACATCAAATTCATCCAAGGCCACCAATAACTCGGTACTTGGAGACTCCACCGACCAAGCTATCATGTCGATCACCTTGGTCAGTGAGATGCGAGTCGATAGGAAATCCCACGTCGTCCAGCGGAGAGGGCTGGAGTGAGAAATATCATCCCAGTACTCCTTTGAGCGGTGAGAGATAGCGCGAAGGAAAGCCCGAGCTACCATGTCATAATAATCTGATTCGGTATATTGCTCCGCATAGTAGACCATCGAACGCCCACTGTCCGATAGAAACTCCATGAAAGAGGTATGTGGGATGCATATTTCAGCTGTCTCGTCCTCGGGCACCTCTATGACGGCGTGTAGTTTGATCAAGAGGGTTCGCACCTTCCCGGGTCTCAGCTCAAGAATTGCTGCGATGCATTCCAGGGAACAGGGTAATGTCACTAAACGAAGTTGAACTTGAGGGATCGTAAGAATGAGACATAAGACCTTCTGAACTTTATCCCAATGGTGACTCGGAGATGTCTTCATAATCTGTTGATACAGAAGGTCCAAACCCTGGTATGGAGACTCCGTCAGGCTGTCAACTCTGATGCGGAGAATGTCTTCTAAACGTTCCATTGGATCGTCATCATCGCTCTCAAGATACTTCATGACAGTGACAGCAAAGATAAATTGCCCGCTGGCTCTCCTGACGAGTTGCCAAATCTTAGCATCATCAGGCCATGAAATATCGAGATGACGAAGCGCGTGATGTGTATCCCGCAACGCCAAGAAGCGACGATGGAAATATGTGGTTATATCTTGAGTGGATTCTGGGGAGTCACCAATGGTGAGATGGCATAGGAAAGATCGGAATAGCCCTTGGTTGAAGGCGTGACGGATCCGAGGCTCTGGGCGACTGGCAATAAGGAATATAAGTCGACAGTTGGGTATAGATTCTTGTATCATTGATAGAAGTCCTTCCTGAGACTCTAACTTGATACATTCATCGAGCCCATCGAGAACCACGAGATTCGGAAGAGTCTCCCATTCCTCGTCCGTCAACTTTGAGCATGGCTCAAGGATGAGCTTGCGAAATTGATCTCTGAACGAGAGTTGGAATAGTCCAGGGTTTGAGCGAATTGCCTCGATGATGGACGGACCGAGCACCTCTCGGAGAGGTTCAGAGGTGAGGAATTGGTATACGATGGTAGCGACAAGAGGATCAATTTTGTTACGAGTGGAGTCGGTGCGAGAGAAGAAAAAGCTTGCAGCTAAGTGATGGTGACTGTTTCCTCCCGCTGAATTTCGCAGACAGAAGTGCCACGGCTTCTGCGTCCCTACTAACAGGTGTCCTTCGCAAGCGTGCTTCTCGCACAAGTTCTGCATCATTGCAGACTTGCCAACACCAGCTCCTCCATTAATCCAAAAAACTCTTCGGGATGGCCGCTGCTCCTCAATCCATTGATTACACTGCCCAAGAATATCAGTACGGGTGCCTTCATGACAGTTGGGAGGAGGAAAGCGCTCTCCTGAGTTATGGAGCGCATTCAGAGCAGCATTCGCTGTTACAAATCTGAGGACTTCGTTCACTACTCAAACATTTAGTGGATGAATCATTACAACAAAGAGCACCTACCCGACGAGTCGAACTTGTACGTTGTGTTGATTTGATTTCCATGAACCTCGTTATACGCGATTCCGATGGAGCCGACATCGCAGTCGTTGAATGACATCGACCGAGGTCGAGTGGATATTGATGGGAATGGTGGAGTAGAAAGGTGTGTCGATGCTTCGTGTTTCTTGGATACAGCATCCTTGTGTGGGTCAGGTGAACATTATGTTGTATTCCGTGTTCACCGCTCAGTTAGGTTTGATGTTGCCGAGGCGGTGATTTCTATTCTGATGTGACATGGTATGGCAGATTCGTTGACATCAGAAATTGACTTGTGGGCCAACAAGTATCTGATGCCAGTGGAATGTGCTGAATATCAGGGCTGGAGTTGATTTCAGCTTTGCGTTTAGATCTAAACCGTAGGGAAAGGGGAGAATGCTTTCCGGGGTCGATCACGGTGCCGAGGCGATGCTGAAAACGAAATCTTCACAGCGCCAGATATCGATGTCGGCATGAGAAGACTACGAGACGCCCTAGGACGCCCTATACATACCGCCGAAATTGAACTGTTTGGATGAGGGGTGTACAACATAGAGATACCGCCCCGGCAGATCTTCGAGAGCTGTTCGTGCTCTGGAAGACCCCTGGTAAGTATGGCGCCTTGAAATCGCCAATGATATCGGTGATAGCAGTGGGAGATTGTGCGGTGGGGGAGAATGTAATATGGTGGATGTAATACAACTGGGATGCTGTCAGTAGGGCTTCATTGAGCGATGACACAAATGGTAGACGCGCATCCGCACCTTTTCCTCCAGCCAACCTTGCTTTAAAGCAAGTCGTCGAGAATAGCACTGCAGACGATAACCTCGAGCCACTCGAGACATGTCTGGACAGATGGACTCTATCGCAGATGCTCTGTTTTCGCGGAAGTTTCTTCCCGATTCGGCATCAATGGTCTGTCATAGCCATCCGATTTGCATGTACCGACATGTCCCGACTCCTCTCAGATGTTTAAGATGGTGCGCTCAGAACCATGGCAATGAGAGCAACATAGCGCTATCGCCCCTTCGTGCTACAATCAGTCTATGGGAAGGGGTTGGAAGGAGTCAAAAAGCCATATACCGTCATCTTTGACCGCGGAAATCAGTTAGTTTTGCACTAAAACAAAAGGCGATGCGTTCAATACTCACCGTGATAGAAAAGCCCTATTGGGATCAACAAACGCCCTCCTCCATTATCGTAATGTCCGCGTGCATCCGAATAGAACGCCAACGTGAGTGTTGTAGACGCTGTATCTATATTTGGAACATTTTTGGTTGCTAGGCCTGTGGACGATATCTTCCCTGGCTCGATGAATAAGGAACTTCCAGAGCTGCGTTCAAGTTGTCCGGGTTTTCTGACGAGATTAAGGAAACAATACTGAAGTGTAGCGCAGGGGCACGGTGTGACACAGCTGTAGCACTATTGGTGATGGATAATAACAATAGGATTATCGGATTCAAGGAAGACGAGCGACGAGAATGGCCCAGTGTTTTTGGGCCATGGCGGTTAAGGGAAGGGCGCGTAAAAATGATTCGGGCGCTAGACGTCGGATTCTACGACTGTCACCTTCTCTCCGTCATGATCTGGTCACATCCACCAGGAACCCTATGAAAAAACTCTTAGTATGTTTTTACTGTGTTTTCTGTAATTTACAGCTCATTTAGTCTCCAAGGGCCAACTATAAAACGAACACAACTCGGGACAAATCGCTGACATTCTCGTCTCCGAACACTCAAGGCCATGGAAAACTTTAAACGAGGACGATGCTGCATTTAGAGGGTGTTGGGTATGGGCAATGGGAGGAACTCTGGGTGAGTCTATCGTTGGAAGAGTGGTGTTTACAACAGCAGCTAACAATGACACAAGCGATACGAATCCTGCGCAGCATCTTCACTCGGACGTACTTGCAACAGAACTTTTTTGGGTACACCAACACTGCACGACCCTTCTCCCAAGACCCTGGCTTTCATGCAGAACCTTTGTCCGCGATACGGCTCAGCGCGTTTTTGGATCTGTCAACGACAGACACAGCTCGGAAGGGATCGGTACTCAGAGTAAGGGTAGAAGGCAAGGGCTAAACAATTGTGTGAGTACCGGGAGTTCGATGCTCGAGGAACAGTTACTAATGGTTGTATTGCTCTTCGCAGTTCGGGATACGACAAAAACGAATGTTGCACACGAAAAACGGCAGAGGTGGATGCATATGGTGCGTTCAACTCTTACGTCTTTACGGGAAAAAATGGTTCTGACTGTGTCATGTACCAGCTGCTCGTCTTCCAGAACCCAGACAAGATACACGGTTAAGGGGTTGACCTTTGGAAGAAGCCATTCCTTCGAGGCGGTTTGGTCTTTACATCAACCAAGAAAACACGCCGCAAAGACAATGCGCTGGTTCTTTTGGGAGTTTCGTTAGTGTAGTGATTTCAAGAGCACTGGCCGCTCGGTGAGTCTATGTATCTTTATAAACGTTCGAACTAGCTAACGATGAGCGCGCAGGTATCAACGCCCGGATATGGCTACTACTCCACTCACACGGGCTATGTTTCATCTGCATCAACGTGGTTCTTGGAGGTTTCAAGTGCATCTTCTGCGGTTGGATCTGTGACCTGTCGAGGTTGTATAATCCTGGATACAACTTGGTCGGTGTTGGGTCTAGGGAGTGAGTACCCTGAAGCTCAGAGGTCTAAGGTAATCAGTAAGAGACGTATTTCTCTAGGAGTAGCGATTTCGGGAGGCCATCGTCGGGAGCTGGGGACCCAACCCATTCTAGCACTTAGTGACTTACCCCAACCGAGAGTTGGGTATGCCAGTGCGAACCCGTTCAGGATACGGCGAAAGCAAACGACAAACGGCGGAGATGGATATATATGGTGCGTTGGGCTCTTTTGTCTTTACGGAAAGTCTCGGTTCTGACTGTTTATGTACCAGCTGGGTGCCAGTCTTCAACGACCCAGACAGGCTATAACCAGCGACCACTCGTACCCAAAGACGCGCAAAGCGCGTTGTCAAAGCCTCGGGCCTCAAGGCTTGATGCGCTAGTATGGGCTTTCAAGTACTTGACGCTTCATTGGCTAGACCATGGGCTCCTCGACTGTCGCTTTCTGGAAACCGAACATCGAAGCTTGAAGGGCCACGGAGAGAACGTTCGTTTGGGATATTGGTAGCGATATCAAGAGAGCACTGGACGTTGGGTGAGTCTATCCAACAACGCATAAACATTGAAGCTAACAATGATGGGATAGGTATGAATAGATGATACTCCAGCGGTATTACCAGTTGAGAGAGGACAGTCAATACATCGATACCACATGGCATCTCAAATCTTTACTCTATTCCCTTCCGGCTTGACGTGGCAATGATTGAGAGCCGCATCTCAACGCAACTTTTTGTACCTGGATGGACTCAGTTCGGAAGCTTTTCTCGGCGCTGGTTCTTGTGGTGTATGAAAGGAAGCGAGGGTATGGGTAGTATGCAGAAGATGCGTAGCTGAATGTTGGTGAGTACCTGAAGTTCGAGGCTTGAAGCGTAAACACTAAAGGATGTCTTTCTCTTCAAGGTACCCATGGAGAAAAGGAATTGGGTGAAGATGGATGAAAGGTGCGTTCAACGTTGTTATCTTTACGGAAAGACTCGGTAGTTGACTATGTACCAGCTGACTCGGAAGCTTCAAGAGACCCAAAACACTCGTTACCAATTCACCCATTTACTGTAAACGCATTGTGGAATCACGCGGTGGTATGACGTTCGGAAGAAGCTGTTCCGAGTCATTCGAGGCAGTTTAGTCTTGTCAGTGTCATTGCCAGCCGAAGAGAACGTGAAGATCGAGAGGTGGTCGATTCTACGTGTTTGTGAGTCTTTTCAGGCTATGCTTCATATTGCCCTGATGTCATTCCTCGTAGCAAGGGTGCAAGACTATCTGGAGAGGCCTATACGCGTCGTACTTGTAATGGTTTTTCGGACATTATTGATTTGAAGCTTGACCTATCGTGCGGCGAACTCAGTGTAACCTCTTGTATCATCCCGTGTATAAAAGTATAACAGTTTCTTTTGGCCATGGAATGAGCCCCACTATCCAAGCGAATTACGGTTTCATTTCGACCGGATTCAGTAGAAATCTCGTGCTTCTCTTCAGGAAGCTTCGAATTCTCGCTTTGATCCACCACCGTCGCTTCCTTCCTTACCACCACCACAATGAACCTCGCAAACCTAATGAGCTTCGACCGCGCCCCAAAGAAATATCACCAAGCTCTCCTCATTGCGCGCCTCATCCCTCACGATTCACAATCCAAACCCTTCTACCGCTGCATCGCCGCCCTCAACCACCCATGGTGTTACGGTCGCGTCCCACTCGGCGCAACACGTCGTTTTTTCGCTCTAATCAAGAACCCAGATAACGCATCCATCATCCGAGATGAGATTCGTCGTGCGCATGGAAAATACGGTCGACAAGGAGAAGAACCAAAAGTCCCTGAAATGGCGTTCCCGTATACACAGCTATTGCTCACGCAAGCGTTCTTTTTGGATGTTGATGATCCGAGGGGACATTATGCTAGTGGAGGAGGCATGGAGTATTCGGTGCTTGATCCTAATGTTGGGTGTTTTTGGTATTGGGGTGAGTTTGTTGACGCGTTGATTCGAGCGACATCTAATGTTTTTTGAGCAGACACTAGTGACGAGGGGATAACGATTTTTGATATCACCGACCCTTTGAATCCAGCATATGGACATGCGTTTGACGATTCACCATTTGTGCATGATGCAGAGTACTACGTACGAGCGTACTATGGAGAAAACTGTGGTGGTGATAGGATGACTGAGATTGATGTTCAGTGTCATCTCGACGTGTTGAAGCACGAACGCGTTCTTTCGTCCGAAGTTGTGGCGACAGTATGGCCAGATAGGTTTCGTACTTGGGAAAGTACTGCTACCAAGGAATCGAGGAACGATGAACCGTTTACGATGACACTTCTTCCTCAACTGCCTTCGCTTCAAAACCTTGTGTTGCGCCAGGTCGTCGAGCAGAGTACGGACGATGACTGTGATGAATATCTTGGAGATATTGCAGCTGCTCTGTCGAGTTCTAGCCTCCCAGATCCTGCGCATAAAGCGCTGGTTCACGTCCTTCGACATGAACTCGAGACGAACACTGGTATCCTCGACCTGTCTGCACCGCGTTGTACCTTGTCCAGCGACGCTATACGCGCAGTTATCCCATCGCTGCCCTCAGACGTCGTCAAAGCAATCGACCTCTCCGGCATGCAAACTCTCAACATCCAACTCATCATCGACATCCTCAAAGCTTTCCCGTACCTCATCCGTCTCACTCTTCTTGACACCAACATCTCCAGCGAGGAGATCATGCACCTCTTATCCAGTCAACCTAAACTCTTCTTCCGTTTGCACGACCTCATCCATCCCGCTCTCCTAACTCGCTCCCCTCCTTCGCCTTCCTCTCCATCCTTCCCAAGTAACCTCCTACTCCCTAACCCCCTCCCCATCACGTCCTCGCTGCGCACACTCCACGCCCAACTCACCTCTTTCCCTGCAAGCTTCACGATCCTCCAAACAGACCGCTCACAGTACTTTGGTCCTACTCGCGGACCCTGTATTGCATCTATCCCATTCTTTCACCCAGAAAAGGTCCTACGGGGGTTAACCAAGTACCTCAAAGGTCTTCGAGTGGATATCCAATCCAAGATGTTCCCAGATAAATATATCGATGGGCAGGTTGGACCTTTGATGGCGCTTTCTGCTTCTACACCCCTGTCTTCTTCACCTGACACGACGCAAGCGGTGAAGGGCTTCCCGGATGACGGAGAAGAGAGGCTAAGGTGGATGGGAAGAGGTGTTGGGATGGTTCCCATCAAAGGGACGTACGGCGAGAGTTCAAGGGGTTGGACGTTCGTGTTGGATTACGTCCCGCCGATAAGCTTGTCTTGTATCCATCTTGGGATGAAATACGCTGGGTATGGGTTTGTTAAAGTCGAAGGGGCACATGAGAAGGAGAGGGAGAGGTTGGTTTGGGAGTTGATGCAGACTGAGGTCGTTCCCAAGCCTTCTGACTCCGAGCCCGAGATGAAGAAGGACGCAGCCGATATCGAGAAGACACTGGCGGCGATGACTAGGAAGACGATAAAGGTGTATGATATACGCGAGTTTGTGGAGGCTTATGAGTGTTAAAGTGTTCAAAAAATAAATATGGTCCCCGGTAATAACTTTTCAGTCCCCCGTTAATATTCTACCTACTTTTGTGACATTCCAGTACATTACGCCCCCCCGTAAATAACATAGAAATCCCCCGGTAATAACCAAAAAATCCCCCCGGTAATAACACTTTCGACGAAATACCGCCCGGTAATAATCGGCTATTTCGGCAAATGTCTTTCCCACGCACGTGGCCTATGTCGAACACATCTTGAACACATCCTCAGTGCTCAGGCATCATGTTCTAAGCTCAACTTAGTATGAAATCTGACCTAGGATATACCTAACTACTTGAATATGAAATATTTAGTAGTCCCTGACGTGTAAAGTATGGACCATAGCCACGTATTTCTGCGTGACTTGCCGAAAGGGACTTTCCCATGCATGAACAAGGTTTTAAGTGTGGACCGGAAAGCGGACTCGCCTGTTGAACCTAGGTATTGCATTGTAGCCATTGAATACCTTGAGTAATGTATGGGATTGAACGTGGCGTCTCGAGTCATGATGGGCGCTTAGGTGTTGACCAGGGTTGCGAAATGTGGTGAGTTAGGAAAGTGCTCTTCGTCAGACTTGTAGGAGTAAGGGGAGTCCCTTCCTGTACAATTATCCCAGCTACTACAGTGTCAGTAAACACTTTTATACCGTTAAATTATGGGGAAATACATTGCTAGATATGAATCAACGCCTGAGTCCTGAAATGATGTGTAACTTGAACCTATCAGTGACATTTTAGCCTCAAAGGGACTCGGATGGGCTCTCACTGATGAAAGCTTGAGCATCCGTACTATATGTATACAGGCAGAAATTTCTACATGCTATGGAAACCTACACAATACCCCATTACGAGATAAACTGGTGCAATCTCTCAAACCGGAAGATTCCAACATCAGTTTCTGCAAGCCTTGTGCTAGTACACTGTGCAATGAAGCGTAGGTTCAATGGAATTCAGCTCTGAGACGGGAGTCCATGACGGTAACCTTCGCTCGCACAATGATAGTTTATGTAAAGCCGATGGCCAGAGCTTGCTCTAGTAAATCTTGTGCAATGGGAAGTGAATGATAAAGTATCAAAGATCAGATCTATCCCAATTCCAAATTGGCCACTTTTGCGAGGTTGTGAGTGTGTGTAATAGCTCCCTAGACGAGTGTAATAGCTCCCTAGACGAGACGTCTAGGTATGGGAGCTTAGAGCCTTAGATCACCCGAGACCTGGACACAACGAGGTTTGATAACAACGTAGGTACAAGTACTGGGGCAAAATAAGACTAACGAAGGTAAAGAAATGAGCTTGTTTATATAGTAATGGACCGGGTAAACGGGTAATGGGAGACCGGAGATGGTAAGGAACGCATGAATGTTGGGATGTAGGCGTAGGCGTTACAGTGTGATAGTAAAGAGAGTGATGAGGGTTTTGACAGTGATAGTAAACTTGCCACTCACAAGTGACAAGGAGGGTTCTAGCAATGATGATAAGATCATTCCATTGGGCAGGACATGCTGGACTCACGCAATCAAGCACACCAAACCTTGAAGGTACTTCTCAACTTTAGAGATGCATAATGAGTGTTCGTTCTGATGACTACCAGCATCGACATCTGGATCCAGATCTCAAGGCAGTGTCCTTCAAGTTCTGATTTATACCAACAACGAAGCTGATGATGAAGACAACAGGACTACACTCATTGTGTTTCAAATAATCATCTATGGCCTCCTTATTGATTCATCTCTAGCAATGAACAATGGATGCATGGTGCTGGATTTGTATAATGATGCCATACCAGACTCAGATCCCTTTATCACACATAGTTCCTTGGTTTCTTGGAATGGCCATGCATGAATGTCATGTTATTTACCAATCAGTTACAGTCTTCACTTATCAGTTATACCTGGTGTTTGACTCACTTGCTGGCCCTATACTTATCATCACCATAGGGTACATGATATGAATGAGTACATACTATATATCGATGAGTAATTCATGTTCAAGAGGTTAACCAGCTTTCTGAACTCAGCTAAAGACATTGCTCATGCGTGGGAGAGGATGCCCTTTCAGCAAGTCACGCAGAAATAAGTACGTGGCTATGGTCCAGACTCTACACGTCAGGGACTCCTAAATCTTGCATATTCAAGTACTTAAGTACACCCTAGATCAGATCCTATACTCAGTTGAGCTTAGATCATTTTGCCTGAGCACTGAGGATGCATTCAATATATCTTCGACATTACGAGTCCGAGGGTACGAGGACTCGTCTTTGTGAGCCAAAAGTCGCCTTTTTGGGACCCTTTTGTGTGCGAATAAACTGCCATATGTAGTGGTCTAAAATAAGGATTCCCTGTGACGACAGAAGCTTTGAAAGCTCCAGTCTGACGTTCAATGCTGTTCTCAGAGGAACGAATTAGACCTGTAACCTTTCTTTCAGCGGGTCAGTACCGCTCAGTGTCACCAGTGACAGGCCTAGTAGTGGTCGCCACTAACGAGTAGCTGCTTGCCTGCTATACCGATTCATTGATAAAAGATCATCTGATACCACCCTTCGAGGACTCGACTTTGCCGCCGTTTCGGCGGCCCACTCCAGCAAGTAGGCCACATGCGTGGGAAAACCCTTTGCCGAAATAGCCGATTATTACCGGGCAGTCTTTTGTCGAAAGTGTTATTACCGGGGGGATTTTGGGTTATTACCGGGATTTTACTACGTTATTTACGGGGGAATAATTTACTGGAATGTCACAAAAGTAGGTAAAATATTAACGGGGGACTGAAAAATTATTACCGGGGACCATATTTATTTTTTGAACACTTTAACACTCATAGTGGATGCTTGAGTCGTCGTTGTCGTTTCTGTCATCATGATCAGATAGAGATGCTGATCAACGGTGCAAGAAATAGAATGAGCTGGTGAAAGTCGTAGTCAGAGAACAGCTGTGAGCGCTTTGCCGGAACCTTGCCGGAACGGCTCTTGCTTTTGAACCGCCATCACCTCGCCAGCGCTATCGGAAAGCCGCTGGTTTGAAAACTGGCCCGGGAGTGCTTAGCGAAGGAACATCGGAGACATGGCTTCGAACTGGCATAGGAATAATTTTGGGAGGCAGCTTGTTGCTCGTTTGGGTCGTAGAGGTTCAAGAATGAAGCTCCGGAGAATTACTAGGTGTGTCAATCCAAGTCGAACAGGGCTGCAACCGTGAGGACATTTTGCTGGTGTCGCTGATTTCGCCAGCATCCCTTTGGTCTAGCTATCGGATAGTGTTGGTATGGCGTGCTTAGCGCTTTCTTTCAAAAGGCCAACCAGAATATCGGCCCGGGAGACTGCTAGTGAAGACCTTGGTGTAGGAATAGATTTTGGAAATCGGAAGACATATAGAGAATCTTGGGTTGTTCGTTCAGGTTGTAGTCGAGTTACGGAGAACTAGGTGAGTCAATCCAAGTTGAACGATGTTTACAAGTCCAGTGCTGGCATTCAGAAATTTAAAACGTAGTCTCCGAGTCTGAGTCGCGTACCACATACGACGAATTGGAATACGTATCATCATCTCCGCCTATCACCCCAATCCTGTTACGAAGAACTGCCAACATGACCAGGCCCCTTTTGCGAGTCAACCATTTCGTTCGGTGCTTTCTCTAGAGTTGGGGTAAACAGAGGACCAACAGCAAGGAATCAGGAATCAGGATACGTCAGAAACGGGACCGACAAGATCACAGTACAGTTCTCTTTCGAAAGCAAGTTCTATGTTAACTAGGTTAGTTGGAAATAGACCGCCGACAATGGTACAGTAGAATGAGTGTGGGTAGACGGTGCTAGTAATCATCAATATACAGTGAGCGACAAAAAACAAGGTCGAAAAGCAAATGTGTGTCCTCGAGATGAATGCGCGAAACAAAGCTTAAGGTGTGTGTCCTCAATATTCAATATTCAATTATCAACCCTACAGCATCGCCCCGCATCTCGCACATTTCGTGTGCGTATCTGCACTACAAGTGTACGTCAACATCCCACATCCCACATCAAACAACCTAGGGCTACTCACAACAAACAAAGCAACCCAACCGGAAAGAATAATATAGCAATCACAAGTCCCCAGGGTCCACATTCGACCGTCGGCTCGTGAACGCATTGTGGTAACACTAGCAGATCGAGTGTCAGCGACAGACATCGATAAAGATGCAAGAAGAGAAGACCTATGTGGAGTGTAGGCTGCGGCGTGTAATACGGCTGTGGCGGGTACGGATAATACCCTGAAGGAGGCGTAGGCGGGTATTGCACGCTAATATGAGTTTGGGATTCGTAGTATACCGGTGGTGGTTGTTGAACAGGATAAGGGGAGGTCATCTTAGACTTTGAATGTCGTTTCTTCGCGATTGGGGTGTGTGGCATATATAGGAACTTGCGAGCTACTGAGCATGGCACAAATGATGGACAGATGTGATTGTCTTGTAGATGTTCAAAGGTAGCTACAATGCAATTCGAGTCTTGATCCGCCCATAGATTGCTTGATCGAATCAATGTCGTGCAGCAAGCTGAGGTTTTAATGCGCTCTCTACGGCCAAAGTCGTAACAAAGAAAATCTCCAACTCGTGTCAGTGTTAGTATAACGATATACAAATTGAGGGAACAACTCACAATCTCCATCAAGTAGCCTGCGATCCACGTGGAACAACTTCAAGGTTCAAACTTTAAATCGTTCCTTCTCCCGTTGACCCTTAAGCGCTGTTACCTTGAAGTTGAAGGAACAATCTTTTCCAGCTGTCATCCCAAGACCCGTTTCTGTTGAAGGTTCCGACTCGGAACCTGATAAGGATAACATGGGATGCCTTGACGACAGAGAGCACACAGGGCATAACATCCCAGGAGAATATCGCATAGCCTTCGTTCTTATCCTAGCAAGGTGCATAATGACCTAACGCGCCAATCAGAACTGAAGTACTGCAGCAAAAGGAAAGAGAGGAACCAACACCTACATCAGCCTTCACTGCTTCTTGAATCTTGATCCAACCACAACTGTTTCTCCGGCGTTCGCAGCCCACGAAACACTGATACGACCTTCCCTAATCAAGGCAATCCCGATTCCCATGGTTGCGATGCCTTTGGGAACACGACACACATTGAGCGTGCTTCCTAGAACATTTGGTTTGGATTCGGAGTAATAGATCTAGATGAAAGGTTCGACGAAGCAGAGTTTGCGAATGAAGGAAGAATTTTCCTGCAGTTGGCCATCGTGATCGGACGAGTACGCGAGAAACAGTGAAAACGCAAGTCGAGCTACGCACCTCCTAGAATAACGACATCATCTCATTCTTTCGCTAGTACTCTATCCTCTTCTCCATCATAACCAGCCGTTTTTCGTATATCGAATCCGATTCTAGTGCTTACTTTGTGCATCTCGTAGGTTCGGGACACCAAAGCAGGGTTACCGACGACCGTTTTGTTTGTACACCGGCGGTTTTTGAAACGGAGAGGTTTTAGGACGCTTGAAGTTGAGTCGTTATCCCAAGTGACTAGAGAGGTGCAAGAACGAGCGCGAAAGTCATGGTCAGAGGATGACTCGGATCCGGATCGGCCCGAGATGGGCGCTCGGAAGAACCTAATTCCTTGCGAATTTCCCTCGCTTTTGAGCGCTGAGCCGCCATACCCTTCTGAGCGTTTCATATTTGTCTATCTTCGGTACGTATTTTTTATATCTTGGCTCAAAGACTTGGATGATTAGCGCTTTGTCTCGAAGAGCAAACTAGAATATATAGGCCTCGGATATCCCGGAGACAAGAAACGACCCGGTTTCATACTGAACTTGAAGACTGTGGCGCAGGATCTACCTCCTTAGCGTTCTGGAGGAAATATATATCAAGGTGGATGCTGCTAGGTTTCTCGTTGAGGTCGTAGAGGTGAGCATCGCTCTTTTGGGACGTGGGCTATATATAGATACAAGCGGGAGAACAACGGGAGAAGCGGTTCCAGGGCCACGAACTGAGATGTGATTTGAGGCGCCCTCAGAACAAGTCCGAGTCATTCATCTGGACTCATCCTATTCGATAGCTCTATGGGTTGGTTATGAGCTTACATCGTGGTTCAAAGGAATCACCGAATGCTATAACGTAGATCATTAGCAGAGTTTAAATGCGTTGTTAATCAAAGTTATCATTATTTAAATCACTAGGGTATATGTCAAGGTAATAAAAGAATGCGAACAAACGAGTGTGGGTAGTGATCGTCAATAATGCTGTACAAGGAGCGAAAGACAAGGTCGAAAAGAAGGTCGTATGTGGTCTCGAATAGATGAACGAATGAAGCAGCCTGGAGAGTGGCGTAAACGTCCGTCGTATCCTCAATCCTCAATCCTACAACCTCGCCCCACATTTCGCACATTTCGTTTCCGCGTCTGCGCTAAAAAGTGTACAGGCTCAACGTCAACACCGACATTGCATACTAAATGTAGGTACTCACAATAGACAAAGCAACCCAACTGGAAACAATAATAGGGCGATGACAAGCCCCCAGGGACCATATGCGACTGTAGGTTCGTGAACGCATTGTGGTAGCACTGCTAGCGAATTGAGCGTCAGTGAGAAACATCGACAAAAGGAAGGCAAAAGTCTAGAGGACCTATTTGCACCTGCGCAGGCTGTGGTGAGTAGTACGGTTGTGGCGGGTAATACCCTGAAGGAGGCGTTGGCGGGTACTGCAGGTTAATATGAGTTTGAGATTCATAGTATACCGGCGGTGGTTGAACAGCCTGAGGGTGAGGGGAGGACATCTTTGAGTGGCTCTGAATGTCGTTTCTTTGGGTGTGGGCTATATATATAGCAAGCTACTGAGTGTGAAAGCAATGAAACAATGATGGATAGATGTGATGGTTGTCTTGTTATTCACAAGTAGTTGTAATGAAACTCTATACGCCCATGGATGGTTTGATGAATGAATACTTATCTCGAGCAGTAAGCCCAGACCAGCCGTTTTCATATGGGCCCTTCGGAATCTTGGTCATCCGATTCAGATTCCAGGGTAGATTCATCCTTTGTGCATTTCGTACGCCCAGTGGTTCTTGGGCTCTGAAAATCAAGGCAGGTTTTTTTTTGTACTTGTGTTCCGACCGGCAGTTTTGAAATCGATGTGGCGGAGTGTGTCCGAGATCCTTGACGCTTGAGTACTTGTGCCGTCGTCTCTGTCATTATTGTAAGTAGTAGGGACACGGGGTATCGGAGGTAGGTCTTTAGCCCTGTTTAGAAGTAAGTAGTTTTAGTCGAGTAGCGCCAGCGAGCACTGGCACAACTCACCGAATCCGCCCATTGCGCGGCCATATTCCCCGGACGATCAGCTCCCACTGTCCCATCGTGATCCATGGAAATTCATTAGAAGATTGAGCTTGACTAGAAATTCGTGCAAGAATGAGGTTCTGAAGGTTGTGGTTAGAGTCTGAGGAAGACTCGGATCCGGCCCATGGGCGCTTGGAAGAACTTTTGAATTCTGCCGGAACGGCACTGACAGTCATCAACTTCACATCATCAACTTCACCAACATACCCTTTAGAGACTCTAGTGTTCATCTATCTATCGGGAAGCTACTGGACTTTTTTTGGTACGTATTTTGTTGCACTTTGGCATGAAAACTCGAATGCTTAGCGCTTAGTCTTGAAACGCCAACCAGGATATGCACGCCGAGACAAGAAACGACCCGCCGGCTTCGAACTAGTGAAAACTATGATCATTTTTAGGAGACTTTCTGTGCTGGATGCTGCTAGGTTGCTCGTTTGGATATCAGAGCTTCGAGTTACGATTCACCGAGAAATAGGTGAGTCAACCCAACTTGAACGATGTGCGCTGGCCCGGTTATACATCTGACAGTTGATTCATAGGGAGTTGAATCAATCTTGGCTCGCAACGAACAGAAGCTTTGCGTTCATCCGAGTCTTTTCGAGGTTGAGGATTCCGACTTTCGACTCGCTGTACGACTACCATTCAGCCTCACAAGAAGCAGAACACATTTGATAGTACATGGCACATTATCCAACGCAGACTTCAAGCCCAGTTGTACTACAACATAACCCCACATCTACCACATTTCTCCTCCTTATCAGTACTACCCATCATCTCATTAGCATCAAGCAACGAAAGATTCAGATGCAGAACGGAACCCACATTAAAGCAATCAATCCACACGGGAAACACGCTATAGCAGTGACAATCCCACACATTCCATAACTGGTTTTTGGTACATGGTTTCCCTGGGCACATTGCGCGAATACTAGCAGACAGCACTTTTCACGTGAGCCAGAGAAGGATAGAGAAGGAAAGAAGACCGTGACGTACGTGCAGCTTGATACTCCGTACCGATCTCAGCAGCGGTCCTTTGAATCGGTTCCGGTTGTACTGGGGGTCGCAATACCACCGGTTCTTGTTTTGCAGGTGGTTGTTGGTAATAACCCGAACCTGGACCTGAGGGATCTCCAGCCGTCGCTGGGTGAGCTTCGTACACCGGCGGTGGGATTTCTTGAGCTGGAGCAGGTCGGGGAGTTTTTTGTTCTATGTCGGCGAACATCTTTGAGAGTGGTTTTGGGGATCGTCGGTTGTGGGTTTCAATTGGGAGTTATATAGATGAAAGCGGGAGAAGTAGTTCCAGCACCACGAAAACGATTTGATTGAAGATGGAGATGGAGATGTGATTTTGAGTCAGTGGGATCTTATAGCTAAATATCAGTTCGAACTTTGGAAACTCGATGCGCCCGCACCAGCTTGTTCGATGTATCAATTCCTTTGTTCGGAATCTTTAGATTCGGTCCACACTGCAAGCAGCTGGTCGCCCTGTGAGGTAACGGGAGGAAATATACAACGCCAGTGCAAGCATAGTACGTATCGACATGACGGGCCAAGAAGACAATAAACGAGTTCAGCAGGCGATGAGTTTGTGGTGAGGGTAGGTGACGATGCTTCCAGTTGCCAGAAATAGACGCGGAGAGAGGATATCATATCTATCAGGCTTCGAAGATTTTGGCTGACATCGTATTGACCGGGCCCTTTGAATGGTGCAACGAGAGATGATGGCAAGATGCGGGAGACCAGGCGGAGGAAGAACCCGGGCGTTTAGTCACATCAGTGCTCTTCTTCCGACTATCATCAACTCTCTGATTCCTGTAAGCTCTTCTGTCCTCCAAACAAAGCATAAATTCTCGATTCAAGACTAGAAGCTCGATTTTCGTAGGGAAGAATCGCAACACAACGACAATTCAAATTTCGGATTTGGTTTTCTCGAGACCTTGAGACAGAAAAAGGTTGTAGGTCTGTAGTGTTCTACATCCTGACCTTCATCCCCCTGACTCAAGGATTTGCATTCATAGCACCCATACCTCAGTTTTGGAACTCCTTACCAACACCTCCTTGCACGTTGGACGCTAGAGACCGAACATGAACCCTTCCGCGTCATTGCAACTTTCAACGTCGTCCGGTACATATCGGGGTAGAAGAACTTGTTGGGACGAAAGGCCATAGAGTCAGGACTTGGACGTACACGGAACAGGTGCAGGGGACGAAGAGCGAGATATGGAATCGGGGTTTCTGAGTCGAGGGTGGATACCGGAGGCCCTGGTGAGTATCTGGGGGTTATTTTCACGAACAGTTCGTTGATTTTTTTCAGATTTTCAACCCACTTCAAGACCAAGAACCAAGTACAACAGCATTGCTTCATGCAGATGGTACGTCCTCGCATCTTTGCGCGCAAGTCTTGTTCCAACCTTGTGTTTACAGAGCCTCACCTGATCCGTCCCACCAATCGTGTTTCTTTCACTTCCGAACGTTTGTTCGCGCTCCTGATGCTCCGAGTTCCCTGCAACCATTACTTCCCCTACGACATGCGAAAGCCAAACTGGACAACCCGGTCAACGGGGAGCAATTAGTGCCGCGTCAACGTCAGGACTGTCGTTGTTGGGGGCACAAATCCTTCACCCGAGTCCTCTCCCCGAGCCCAGCCAACAGCTCACGCTGTACTAGAGGCGTTGAAATCACTTGGTCATCTCGGCACCGTAACGACTGTACCTGCGCCTGCTTCGGGCTGGCGTGTAATGCTTGACTAGGATGGTCGAGCTATAGCTTAGGAGTTGATGCGCTCGTGTTGTATGGCATGTTTCAAGGAGGATGTTATAGGTGATGGGGTGTTGTTGTTCCAAGTAGTACCTGAGTCGAGTAACTAGGATATCGAGGTATAAATATACAGGTATATGAACAAACAAGTGATAGGGAGCAAAAGACGAAGACAATGTTCAGTGAAGTTGCGTACTATGCCCTCAACTCGGCAACTTTATTCCACATCTCTCACATTTCTTTTCCGAATCCGCGCTACACGTGCACAATCAATCACCAGTTCCAGAAAGAAAACATAGGTAGTAGACACTCACAACATACAAATCAACCCAATTGGACAGCACACTATAGCGGTGATAATCCCACAAGTACCATATTCAGTTTTGGGTTGGTGTGTTCCTTGGGCGCACTGTGCGAACACTAGAAGATTAGGCGTCAGCATGAGTGACAAAGGTAAAGAAAGAGGAGTAAGGACATACGCGAAGCTTTATACTCTTCACCGATTTGCGCAGCCGTCTTTGGTTCTGGTTGACTTGCCACTATGGGCTGCGCCATCTGTTCTTGTTTGTGTAACGGATTGACAGGTTGAGCTTGCGTGTTATGGTCGTATACCGGAGGTGAGGGGTGAACTTGAACTCCCTGAGCTAGAGTGCCTTTTTGTTCGGGAATTTGAGAGGACATCTTTAGACTCTAAGTGGGAGTTTTGGGAATCTGGTTCTTCAGGCTTCTGGAGTGTGGTTTATATAGGTAGAGAAGCGACGCCACCGTCTACGAGATGTGATCTTGAGGCGTTGGTTTGACGGATATTCATATATTCGTAGGTAGCATGTCAGTATACCTCGATGCGCCCATCGGTTGTTGATAGATGTATCTTGTCATTACCTCTAGCGGGAAGCTCCGTGCCTGAAGTCTTGAAGTCTAGGAGTTTGGGGTTCGGTGCGAGCAAGCAAAGCCTTGTCTTCCAGTACAACTCTGCCCATGACCAGCCTCGAGGAGGTGAAAAGAGGCGAAAGTGTCTGCATGGATTCGAACAGTTAGTTTATGACGAGATAGACCACGGAAAGAAGGTTCAAGAGCTTGACTTTTTTGTGACACTGGCAGATCATCATGGTAGTGGAACAAGCAGGCGGCAAGCGCTTGCCGTTGGCGCGGCTCTTTTTTACCGGCGGACACCCTTGACACCCACCTTCATGATTGTTTCGCGAGTTACAAGCCTCCGTACAGACGCAACGTCGACCCATTGGAAGTCATGGCCATTTATGATGGGAAGGAGGATGTAGGGGTTGTGTAGACAATTCAGCTGCATTCGGATTTGGATAAAGCTGTTACATCTCAAGTGCCCCAGCTGTCAATGTACGTACGTCCCGTTTCTACTCTCCTACTTAAAAATTGAGATACAGCGCACATAATACTCCCAAAGATACTTCGACACGATAGTTGGAGGCTCCCTTCCCGTTGAGTTGTGGAACAAGCAAATCCAAATCCCAAACTCTCCGCATCGCCAGATGCATTCTCCAAGGAATGAGGTTTAGTCCTTTTACTGGTTCACATCTTCGGGGAGAGAGAGGAAAATTGGACTGGGAACGTGGTAGAGGGTTGTCGTTGAAGTCTGGTGGTAGAAAACGGGGCCAAGGAACGATGAACAGGGTGTCACTCGAGAGATAAAGGGCCAAAAGTTGAAAGTTTGGTAAGGTTTCTACCTCGTTCTTTCTCTGGCGCTACTGTATTCATTCGGTGTCACCCTTTTTAGCATACGTCTTGACAGAGGAAATGCAGCATAATAGATGGCTATCCAGCATGACAGCCAACACGAGGACACAGCAATCCATTGCCAACCGTACTCTTAACGTCGACCACGGTCCATAGCACTTCTTTCTATCATCAACGATTACCACAACTCCCGCCGCTCTCGATGTCATTCAATTATAGCCACGGTGTCTCCATAACCGGCGGAGCACATAATGTGGTCTATGGGAATCAATTTAACAACCCGTGTACCGCACTGATGACTCCAGTCAGTTCCAAACATGGTTTCTTATAAATCCCTTGCTAACTGGTCATGCAGTGAACGAAGTCCTCAATTTCGTGACTGCGCGTGCCGCTCTGAATGCAATACACAACTCTGAACAAAGGTTTCCTCCGCCAAACTGCCTTCCAGGTACCCGCCAAGAGATCCTAGCAGAGTGTCGTCGGTGGATCATGGAGCGGCAGTCGAGAACACGAGTTCTATGGGTACATGGGCCAGCTGGAGTTGGCAAGTCCGCAATCATGCAGAAGGTGTCGGAGAGCTACGCTTGTCAGGGGAAGCTGTTAGTGGGAACGCAGTTTCCGTGGCATGTCTGCATGCGGAACCGAGCAAGAAGAAACATCTGTCATTCTTTTGCAGGAAGCTTTTTCTTCTCTCGAAACGACTCGACGCGTAGCAAATTGGACCGTTTCGTCGCTACCATCATCTACCAGTTCCTCACATCAGAGCCTCTCCGAGAGATCCTCGGTCCAGCTATCATTCAGGCGATCCGCTTGAACCCTGGAGTATTCAAACTTTCATTCGAGGATCAGTTCCGCAAATTGATTCTCGAGCCCTGCTCCAGGGTTGGCCGAAGCGCATGGAAAAACCTTCCCAACGTGTTGGTCATTGACGGGCTGGATGAGTGTCTCCTGATACCATCGCAGGAGAGACTCATTGCGATGATTCGAGAGGCCATACCCAACTGTCCTCTAGTGTTCTTGCTCGCGAGCCGCCCGGAGCCTCGTATCTGTCAAGCGTTCGAACACGAGATGTTCGTCTCTTCGCTCCGCCGTCTGGCTATCGGTAATACGGATGAGTCCACCCGAGATATTACTGCGTATCTCCGTGTCCAGTTCAGACAGCTGCGAAGAAGACATCCTTCGCTGCAATATATCGACGCTTCGTGGCCTGGCGAAGATGTAATCCGGGAGCTCGTTGTTAGGGCTTGCGGTCAATTCATCTTTGCTGTGACAGTCATGAAGTATCTCGCTAGTGACGACGAGGAGCCGACAGAGCGCTTGGAAGACATACTCCGTATCCGGGCAGATGACCTTCCTCAATCTCCGTACCCCGACCTGGATCTCCTCTATCGCCAGATTCTGGGGACGTGTTCTCGTTGGAACACGACTCGACAAGTTCTGCGCCTCATAATCACAATGCCTACTATTAACATCAGTGTACTGAAATCTGGCCACCTTCCTCGCTCTCCTGAATGCATTGCGGCCATACTTGGTTATAAACCAGGGAAGGTTCAAAATCTGTTATTCAAATTACACGCAGTGCTAGAGGTTCCCGAGGATAACAGCATGACTATCCGCATCCCACATGCCTCTTTTACCGAATTTCTATTGGATCGGACACGCTCCAAAGACTTCCATGTTCGGCTGCTTACGGAGTCGGATTACCATGATTTGCTGGCTCGGGCACTCCTCCGTGTCATTTCAGAGTTCTCACTGCAATATGGGATTCACGTTTCTCGCTCAACTCTAATTGACAGAAAGGCCTGGGTTTTTGTGTATCCAAACTTCTCATTGTTTTCGGTGTTCCGTTTGATCCTGTCGGTGAAGGAGTATCCTAGCGCAGAGTTACTAGCAGCCTTGGACAAGTTTGATCCATACCCTTACGTAACAAGGCTGTTGAACTGGAAGACGGTGCAGTGGCCAGATATACGTGATTTCGATTCCTGGAGGGATACCATTCAATGGGCTAAGGCAAGTTCCTCGTCTTCTTCCAACTATACCGAAGCTGATTTGGCACCCAGGCGCTCGGAAGTCGTGCTCCTAGAGTATTCCTCAGTCAGATGGAGACATTTCTACGAGGCTTTTACATCGGCTCGCTCCAAGCGACCAGTTTGCAGCTGTGTTCCGTAATGGCGTTTTTGGAAGCGGCGTTGTATATCCCTCGGAACACCATGAGTCTTTCCCTCGTGTACAGCTGGCCTCAAATCTTTTACAACAAAGGGCCAGGCGATGTATATATCCTACCCATCGAGCAAGATCCCCCTCCGTCGTGGAACACTGTTATTGTCACCCGAGAGAGGGGTAACAAGATGGCGAGATTACTGGTCTCTCTTGCCATGTGCGACGCAAATGATTTCATCAATGATATCTATAAAGGAACCTACACAAGCGTTGCCCGTTCCCCGAAGGTGATTATCATAGTTAACCTTCTTACATTGTCGTACTCAAGCAGTTCTTCAGACAAGGGAGCTACACGCGCTGAAGAAGCTGGTGGTCCAGCGGCAGCAGGAATTTGGTATAGAACCCTTCTCGTGTGCGCCACCACTCAGTGCGGCGGAGGCCATACTGTACGGTGTGGTCAAATCATTCCAACGATGCTTTCAGGCGCATGGTCCACAAGATAGTACTGCTAAGTTGGGCGACCAAGAAGCCAATTCGACGGGTGTTCCGCGACTGCTTTACTCGCTGCCACAGTTGACAAGCGCGAACGAAGCGACATCTGGACGTACGAATGGTGTGCTTATAAAGGAAGGTCACCCGAGGCAGTAGGTGCTGGGATATGATAGAAACGGGCGTATGTTGCTGGTGGCTCGTATTCGGCGCTCTCAAACTCGAACTGAGTGCCAGAGAGCACGAGAGCATGCTTCGCACGGAGCTGTTGAATACTATGGAATATGATACGGCTATAGACACCAAGCAAAGAGCAAGGGGGCATCAGCCATGGAGTTCCTTTTTCTTTGGCACTGTTATGTTGGCGAACATATTATCCCCGCCTCCCAGATAATGTCCTTCAAGCGCTTCGTACCGCTCCAAGCCTCGTTTCTTTCCCCACCACGTTTCCAAACACATGGAGCCGATACATCGAACTGGAGAAGTTCTTGAGGAGCCTCTGGAGGATGCATTCAAGCACCTTTCAGCATGATGCCTCAGCAGGTCTTGGACAAATTTAGAGAGGTATACGTGCCTCTCCAGAGTCTATCATTTCCTACACTCTGGACTCGGAATGAAGCTCCGAGTCCCATAGATCGATATCCACCGCCAAATATGCTTGTACGTAGCAGAACCGTATCGATCCGTTGGAGGCTCCGATGTTGTCGTTCATGTACTCGGTGTCACTTGCTTCGGACAACGAATGGCGCCATCTCCATCATATATTCCTGTACAGTGATGATGTACAAGGAATGCTCCTGGGATCATAGCACTCCGCGTTATTTCCTGGTGTGCGCTGAGCGATCCATCCCCATCACTCCCAGTGGACCTCAGACAGCCTGTCAGTGTCCTGAAGGCGGTGTAGGCCACGTGCTGAATACTGCAGCACAGCGAGCCGCCGTACCTTTTAGATGTTTACACCTACCACCCAGTTCAGTCCTTGAGACCTGCTGCCGTCTCTACCTGGTCCTCTCTTGTCGACCCTTGCACGTTCAGTGCAAAGGATGTCGACATCGTTCTTCTCTGGTGCTAGACAGATTTCCACATTCAATCATAGTATATTCAACTTAGTCGGTCGGGATCAGTTCAACATCACCACGTACAATACAGAGCCTTTGGGTACGCTCTCTTAATATGGTTGACACCTCGCTCGCTAACGCCTTCATAGACGATATACTGAGATTCGTGGGGTCTTATACTGCGCCAAACGCTTTCTACAACTCAGAACAACGCTTTCCTCCACCTAATTGCCTTCGGTACTCGTACCGCGATATTAGCAGACCTGGAGATCGGTTCTCTGATCGGGCTACCAATACGCGCGTATACTGGGTTCAGGGACAAGCTGGAGTAGGCAAATCAGCCATCATGCAGACTTTATCGGAAAGATACGCTCGCCCGTTAGGAAAAGAGGCCTACCCGCGATTAGCTGGGGCTTTCTTCTTTTCTCGCAACGACGCCACCCGAGACAAATTAGATCCATTCGTTGCGACCCTTGTCTACCAATTCCTCAAGTCAGAGCCTCTTCGAGAGTTTCTCGGCCCATCGATCACCGAGGCTATTCGTTCGGATCCCAAGATTTTCGACACGACCTTCGAGAATCAATTTCGGAAACTCATCCTCGAGCCTTGTTCCAAGGTCGATGGCGCATGGAATACTCTTCCAAATGTGGTGGTCATTGACGGCCTCGATGAGTGCATTCTAATATCGTCACAGGAGAGGCTTATAGCGATGATTCGTGATGCCTTGACCAGAGTGTCGCCTCGCGTTTCTTATTGCCAGTCGTCCGGAACCTCGAATCTGTCGAGCTTTCGACCATGTATCACTCCTGCCCTACCTGCGCCATATCCCTATTAGGAGACTCAGCCGAATCAACTCAAGATATCGCCACGTATTTCCACCAACGGTTCGCACATCTGCAGGACACACATCACGGCTGCGTCATTGACACATCGTGGCCTAGTGAAAACGTAGTACGGCAACTTGTCAGCCGAGCGGGCGGACAATTCATTTTCGCTGTTACCGTTATGAAGTACTTGGAGAGCGACGACAATGATCCAGAGGAGCGTTTAGACGATATTCTTCGTATCAGGGCTGAAGATCTTCCGGAATCTCCGTACCTGGAGCTTGGACCTTCTTTACCTCCAGATCCTAAAGACCTGTTCCCGTTGGGATGAAATTCGAAGTGTCTTACGCCTCGTTCTCACTATCACCAACGTCGGATCTCTATGTGTGGACTAGGGATGCTTCCATTCGCGCCTACATGGACAGTTCGTGCTCTCCGGAGTACATTGCCACGCTCCTTGGCTTCAAACCTGGAAAGGTACAAAGCCTACTTTACAAACTACATGCAGTCATACAGGTGCCTCTGGATGACAAGTACGAGATACGCATCCCACATGCATTTCCTTCTCCGAGTTTCTGTTAGACCACAGACGTTCGAGGGACTTCCACATAATACCATATACCGCTTCGGAACATCATGACTTGATAGCTCAATCCATCTTCCGCTTGCTTTCATTGTACTCACAACGATTCTGGTCATGTTTTCCCAATCCTGTCCTTCTCCAAAGCAGTTCTCGGAACACCAACAAGCACTATTTCGCACGGCACAAGTTGATGTTTTTGGTGTTGCTCAGCCACTGACATCTATTAGTGCCGAGCTAATGACAGCTTTGAACGAGTTTGATCCATATAGCTTTGCTGTGATGGTCTTGAATTCGGACAGGCACTCAGACGGTCGACTTCCTTGGATGAATACCATTCAGTGGGCTAAGGTAAGATCCTCTTACGTTTTCCCGCTGCACTAGAACTAATCTGACTTTCGTAGTCACTTGGTAGTCGGGTTCCGCAGAGATTTATCGAGAAGATGGAGTCTTTCTTACTCTCCTTCTGCATTGCATCACCCTGTGGAACATCCTTGCAGTTACGGGAGGCGGTGGGATTCATGGAAGAGGACATATATGCAGGATGCAACCGATCGCTTTGGAATAAGATTCTTGGTCTCGCTTCCTTCAACCAACTGGATTCGCACGATATCGTGTATGTCCTTCCAGCTAATCAACCTCTGCCCCCGTCTTGGTCATCCGTCACCGTCACCCGTGAAAAATCTGAGACGATAGTCCGGCTAGTTGACTCTCTCGGGCGCTGTGATCGAGATGTCCTGGTGAACGATATCCGCAAGGATACCTACGAAAGTGTCCGAGGATTTCCGCAAAAGGTGAAGGCTCTCGTGGTCTTCTGCTCTTCTTCCTTATACTGATCATATCCTCCAGGAAAACGCCTTGTATTCCCTCAAAAAGCTGGTCGAAGAATGCCGACAGGAAATGGGATTAGAACCTTTCCCATGCGCACCAGCGCCCAGTCCAAAGCCTGACAAGCACGATGGTACTGAAACCCAATCGACTCGTCTACAAGGACATCATCCCGCCCTGAAACGTCCGATGCGAAACGAACGAGTCCCATCCAGCCAGCGCACACCCCAGGGTATCAGTTACAGCTCCACTGTAGCACCTTCGCCGAGGCGATCTGACGAACGAATAGTATCCAGGCAAAGCACGCCCCAGGGTAATACTGGGGGCTCTGCTTCGAAACGTCCAGCATGGAGATAGCAAAGTACACGGTCCGACATGAGGAAACCAACATCGGTGTGTATCGAGTTAAACCGGTTTAACGAGGTTGCGTCGTCATGGATAGGTGGTCAGGGCAAGCGATGCGTTCGACGTTGTTCTTCCCAACACTCGGTCCAGTCGATGCTCCAACCTCCTTTTCGACTCGGTACCCTACGAGCGAGCTGCGAAACAAGATCCATCGTCGAAGATGGGTGTATGATGTGCGAGGGAGCGAACGTTATAGATGGCAGTATGGAAGGACAGAGAGCCTGACTCGGCGGAGGAACATGTGGTACCTAGAAGTTGCTGGTTTGAACGTTCTTAGCGGAGACTTGGTGGGGACAGTTCTCTCAGTGTTTCTATTCGATTCCGGTTGTACTGGTGTTGGCATGTTCTCTGTTCGTCCATGTACACTTTGTCTGAGTTTTATGAGAATTCGACAATTCCATGTAATAGTACTAGTGAGTTTGAATTGTCACTCTACAATGCAGACGAACAAGGGAGCAAACAAGCGGGTAAGGAACATGAAGTGGAGCATGTATAAATATATGATACAGCACGGGCAGTGGTCCACGATACGGGAGACGTGTGTGCATGAGATATACAGGATGCGAAAGTGGAGTACGTGGTGCCGGTGAGTATCCAAACGGCCTTGTCGAATCCTTGCTGTGGTTGGTAAAATCCCCCGGCGGAGGCATTGTTGCGACCGTGACGGATACTGACTACCCTGTCCTTGAGCTTCATATATACCGGCTGTGGAGGATGTATTGTAAGGCTTCCGCGTGAACAATGGAGGAGGGGATTTATTGTTTTCGGTTTTCGCTTCGGTGTCGTCTTGATGTGTTTTGAGATCTAGGACTATAGCGTACAGGAGGTGCTCTGCTTCTTGCAATGAAGCGTCGAGACGCGTTTGTGTTGAGGCTTTGCAGTACCGGGAAAATGTTGAATTGGGGGTTTTTCTAGGCATGGCTGAGTAAGTACTAAGTAAGATGCATAGGGAAGAAGATGGCCCGGGATACACACCACACCAGCTTCTTAGATACCGTCCTCTCCTCAGGCCATGTTCCCCATCAACGACCGCCATTGTATCAATCCTTCCATCCTGTCCTCTTACCCATACCAGTCATTGGGTTGATGCTTGAAAGTATGCATATTGAGCAGTTTGTTGAGAGGCACAAGAAGGTCGTGGTCAGCGGAAGACAAGGAAGACGGGCGCTAGGAAGCAGAAATGTCTCTTGCTCTCGAACGCCGGTCATCAACTTTCCCGGCATGTACTCTTCCAAGAACCATTGGTCTACCTATTTGGCAAATATTGGAAAGTTTTTGGGTGCCCTTTGGCTTGAAAAGCCGAATGAACGAAGTCCTCTAGCACAATAATGGTTGCAAGGTAGGCTGTCGCTCTTCTATTTGTCCTCATTGACCCAGAATTCACAAAATTCAGCAGAGTATCTCGTCCACATATGCCATACATCCCAGGCTCGAACGGATAAAGCGATAAATCGTCCACTTTCTCTCGTCAAAACCAAAGATTTTACCCCATCACATCACAGACCACTGCATACGAGTTCAAACCTTCAGATTTCTTCGAGGGATACGTGCCATTTCGTTCGGTACTGTCTAGCTGGGACAATGTTGGGTTACCCGTGTAGGAACTCGGATGATGAACAGATGGCAAGGAATGCAGCCAATGACGAAAAATTACACTGAACTGTACGTTTTTCCAAATTTCCTTGAAAGCTCCTCTGCTTACCGGGCCCTAAGTTAGGGGGCGTATGTCCACTGGAACGCTTGCATCAGCATCCTTTCCACTAGAACCTGGATAAGCTGTCGCAACTCGAAGTCTCGAATTCTACATTCTTCTCCCATCGGTAACCTGGCGACTTTCCCAGCCGTGGCGGCAGCAACAACTTTTTGCTCATAAGCACCGGCTGTTGCTGGCAAGTCTTACTCTCCAAGTTGGTCCTATGAAGCGAAGGAAGAGGAGGACTTAGTGAGGTGCGGGAACGTAGTGTCGTCGGATCAGCTGGGAGAGAGAATAGCAGTCAACGATGCAGCTTACACGGTCGGCTTGATGTAATCAAAGAGTGAGTACACAAATCACAGTCTAAGGGCCTTGCCATTGATCCAAAGACACGTAGGGTCGACTCTTCCTTATCCTGGACATGTTAGTTACGCTTAACCATTGGCTCAACACAAGCTGTCGGTGCAATGTCAATTCCAGACCCACTCCTCGTGTTTTGTAGGGTTACAACTTGGGCCCAAGTCACCGTTGTGAAATATGCATCCACAGGAAGCATGGCTTGGGGAGGCTTGAGTTATCGAGTGACTTCTGCGTGTCTCAGAGCTTTCCCCGCCCCTCTTCTCCGCTTCCATACCGCAATGGCGTGAATACATCGAGTCTTCGAAAAGCATCTGGAGGATGGGGTGCTTGTGCTCACGCACCTTCCGGCACAACATTCCTTGGTTCCGTGCAGATGGATGTCAAGGTATACGCACTCATTGTCGCCGCAGCGCCGTAGGATCGGAGAAGATTCGGAACCGAAACGAGGTTACTTTTCACGACAAGGCCGGGCAATTCGATAGCGTTCATATCGCTTTCGATATATCGTACGCATTCTGCGACACTTGGCACGTTTCTCCCATGTATCCCAGCCAGAATCTACGGCCTTCGTCAACGTAGAGCTGGGACCATGTCTGCAAGCTGTATCTGGGGTCAGATAGCATGCTATTACCTCGTGACCTTATCACACGCTTGAAACAACGTGTATCACTGTCAGCAGGTCCTGAACGTTGAACCTGGGGCCCGATGCTACAACACAAGGTGCCATCCTTTTATACCCATGCCAATGGAAACTCTGGGACCCACATTCTTTCCTCACCCATCGATACCCCTACACACCCTTCCTCGAAGGATGTCGGACTTCTTTTCCAAATCGAAAGACTTCACGATTAACGATGGTACATTCAATTCGGTCGGGAGGGACCAAATCAATATCACGAATACGTCTGATCCCAGTAAGCATGCATTATCCTGGTTCATTGTCCTTTCTAATTCCCCCAAAAGATGAAATCCTCAAGTCTGTGGGGGAGTTTGCTGCCCCAAATGCCTTTTATAATTCAGAGCAACGATTTCCCCCACCCAACTGTCTTCCAGGCACTCGAACCACGATATTAGCAGACCTGGAGAGTCGGTTGGCTGACCGGTCTACGAATACACGCGTCCATTGGATTCAGGGTCGAGCCGGAGTAGGCAAATCAGCCATCATACAGAACGTATCTGAAAAATACGCCCGTCCTCGGGCAGAGGAACCCCATCCCCAACTGGCGGCGAGCTTCTTCTTCTCTCGCAATGACCCCACTCGAGACAAACTGGATCCGTTCGTTGCAACCATTGTCTACCAATTCCTTACGTCAGAGCCCCTCCGAGAGGCTCTCGGTCCATTAATCATTGAAGCTATTCGCTCAAATCCGAAGATTTTTTACACCACCTCCGAGGACCAATTTACGAAACTCATTCTCGAGCCTTGCTCCAAAGTCACACCGGACACATGGAATACTCTTCCATGTCTGGTGGTCATCGATGGCCTCGATGAGTGCGTCCTGATACCATCGCAGGAGAGACTTATAGCGATGATTCGTGATGCCTTGTCATGCTGTCGGCTTATATTTCTCGTCGCCAGCCGCCCAGAGCCTCGAATCTGTCGAGCTTTCGATCATGTATCATTCCTTCTCTTCCTGAACTGCCTCTCCATTGGAGACCCAGCTGAATCCAATCGAGATATAGCTACATACCTCCACAAACACTTCGCAAAGCTGCAGGATACGCATCCCGCGCTGATTCATCTCAATACATCATGGCCAGGCGAAGATATAGTCTGGAAGCTTGTCGAGCGAGCCTGCGGACAATTCATTTTCGCTGTCACTGTCATAAAGTACCTCGAGAGTGACGACGACGATCCAGAGGAGCGTCTAGGAGATATTCTTCAGATTAGGGCTGATGACCTTCCGGAGTCTCCTTACCCCGATTTGGACCTTCTTTATCATCAGATTCTGAGAACGTGTCCCCATTGGGATGAGGTTCAAAGGGTCGTACGCCTCATTCTCACCATTCCCCAAAGTGTGCCGCCCAGTCTATGGATTAGGCTCCCGATGGACGATTATTCCACACCAATTTCATGCTCTCCGCGGCATATTGCAGCGCTATTGAACTTCAAACCTGGAAAGGTACGAAGCCTACTTTACAAACTACATGCAGTCATACAGGTGCCTCAGGATGACAAGGACAAGATACATATCCCTCATGCATCCTTCTCTGAGTTTCTATTGGACTACAAGCGTTCGAGGGACTTCTACGTAGTACAATATACCGAGTCGGACTATCGTGACTGGGTTGCTCAATACCTTCTCCGCTGTCTCTCGTCCTACTCGCAAGAACTCTGGTCATGTTTTCCCAATCCCCGTTCTTCTCCAGAGTATGATGCTGACAAGCATTGTTGGTGGCCATTTGATATATTTCAGGTGGCTCAGGCACTGACATCTCTCAGTGCTGAGCTAATGACAGCCTTCAATGACCTTGATCCATATACCTTTGCTACAGGGTACTTGAATGTGAATCAAGAACTATGGCTTTGGGTTCCGTGGACACATATCGTTCAGTGGGCTAAGGTAAGGTGATCATCATGTTTACCGACACACTGAAACTGATCTGGCTCTTGAAGTCACTTAGTAGCGGAGTCCCTCATATATTAATCGAGAAGATGGAGTCATTTTTTCGGTCCCTCTGCATTGCGTCCCCCTGTGGAGATCCTTTATGGTTATGGCAGGCGATGGGATATCTGGAAGAGGGGATATATACCCAGAGATACATCTTGCCAATTTGGAATGAAATTGTTGGGATCGGCAAGTTCCAACCAGACTGGAACGTTAACGATATCATATATGTTCTTCCAGCAGACCATCCTCTGCCCACATCTTGGTTATCTATCACTGTCCCCCCTGAAAAATCAGCGACGATAGCCCAGCTACTTGACTCTCTTGAAAGCTGTCCTCAAAAAGGCAGGAACTGTCGAGGTATCCTGGTAAAGGATTTCCGGAAAGGCACCTACCGAAGTGTTTTCGGTATGCCATCCAAGGTGAAGGCTAGAATTACTCTTTCTGGCTTACACTAATCCCATGTTCCAGGAAAATGACCTTTATGCTCTAAAAAGGTTGGTCAACGAACGCCGACAGGAGATGGGACTAGAACCTTTTCCATGCACACCACCAACACCTCGGGCTGATCTGTGTGATATACTGGACGGAGTAGTCCTAGCCAACTTGTTCCATGAACCACTGCCCGATCCAGGCTCTTGTTTAGTTGAGGTGTCCAACCTGTTTGCTCGAGCGGATGTTAGTCCACTAGACGAGGAGGACGAGGGAGGCGAATCCGTGTACTATGACTCGGATACAGATGATGACGACTCAGGTGTACTTCCCGAGGATTCGATGGCAGGTGCCAGCGCTACAAGCGACGAGGCCAACGACAACACCTCGGAACGATGCTCATCGGTTCCTCTTGACGACGTAGTTGCTCGTCTATCTGAAGAGGAGGCGGAGGTGAAGGCGGATAGGGAATACGACGACATCAACGAGCATGAATTGACCAATACTCGGTTCGATGAGGACGAACAAAGGGATTCGAACGTGGTTGGTTTTATTTTCGGTCTGGTATTGCCCGTATTCCTTGCGCTGTGCTTCGCCATCATCGATCTCTACGCTTCACTCACGAGATACTGCACTTGTTACTGCGCTTGTTGAAATGCTGGAAAGGGAAAGTGCAGATGTTGGATTCATCCTACATTGAAGCAGGCAGTAGTTTCTGTACAACGATGGGTTAACTGTCCTTTCAAAGTTCCTCATCGACATCGCTCGCTCATCCTTGTACGTCACGGCGAGGTCGGATTGAGTCCGACCAAGTAACGTTCCGTCATTCTGCACCTTCTTCGCTGTTTCCCGGGCCCATCTGTACCGCCATCCGAGTCGCGCTAGCTCGAACGTTCAGCGCACAACGACCGGAATCGAATGTGGACCCTTGCTCTCGTACCTGCAAACCCTCGTATCATCCATTTCCCCGGCCCGATATCCGCGAATCTGGCTTCATGCTTCGACGCCACGCCTCGTACCTCGTCTCGTCCCCATCACAGGCTTTCCTCAAAGTCCTCACATGAGGACCTCCACCACCGCTCTCGGGAATCGAATGGAACCCTCATCGGGCCTTGTCGGTGTCGTAGTCTTCGGGCCCTGGTACTCCGACGTCCGACATCCAGATCACCACACGCCTTTCCTATACCATCCTTACACAATCCCAAACTGAAACGATTCGTGGAAGTAGAGCAGAGATGGTGTCGTAGCTTCTGGTCTTGATGGTACCGATTTCAAGCCTAGAGAAGTAGAGAGTAGGACGGAAGGAAACCGGCGCGTGGTCCCTCGACCAGGTTCCATGGCTCAAGCGCTCAAGAGTGTAGTCAGCACCCCGACCACGGAACATTCAGGCTATGAGCTGGTGTCAGAAGGGAACCTATAGACGCTGGCGGCCGTATTGAACTCGATTACCGAGGATACTTACTGTATAATTCTGTATCACAGCCTCTAACTTCGACGATGCTGTATTCAAGTTTGGGTAATAACGCAAGCTATGATTCATGGTTCGGTAACAATGACTATCAAGGGTGTAATCTACAAACTTGGGTAAACGGGAGCATGGGATAGAATAAATATACATGTATGATGTAGCACGAGAGTGGTGGTTCATGATACAGGAGGATGTATGAGTGGAATGTGAGATGTGTACGACGGAGTAGGGGTATCCAGCAAAGCGTTCGTCGTTCCAAGCCTTAGACCTATGGCATGACCCTACACCGTATCCGTACTGTACATCAAGGTCATCAGCCGCCGAACAGATGAGCAACGGTAGAGGAGGTACTCACAACAAGCAGATCAATCCACACGGGAAACATAACACCGCTGTAATGATACCACAAGGACCATACTGTGTCTCGGGTTCATGCATTCCTTGGGCGCATTGTGCGAACACTGGTTTGTCGCCGTCAGCACGGAACAGACAGACAAAGGGAAAAAAAGGAGAACGCCCGAGCAGCCGATTTGACCTTGCATTGGAGGTTGAATCGCCGTCAGTCCTTGTCCGCGATACGAAGGGTGATGTGAAGGCGAAGGCGGTCGAGGGCCTCCTTGTTGCGGTTGGTGGCGGTGGTAAGATCCCCCGGGCGTTGGCTGCTTTGCGGAGGATATCAACTCCAGTGGTGATTCGTGATACGGGAGACGTGTGTGCGAATGAAGTATATGTACAGCATGTGGAAAGCGGAGTAGTGAGCATCCAGACTGCCTTATCGAATCCTTGTTGTGGTTGGTAAGATCCTCGAGGTGTCGGCATCATTGCGACGGATACTGGCTACCTTGTCCTTGAGCTTTGTATATACCGGCTCTGGAGGATGTGTGTCTTCCGCGTGCAGAGTGGTAGGAGGAGGATTCTGCTATCGGGTCATTTTGGTGTCGTCTTGATGTTTTCGGAGCTAGGATCATAGGATACGGGAGGTGCTCTGCTTCTTGCAATGAAGCGTGTTTGCGTTGAGGCTTTGTCGAAACAGAAAGATGTGGAATTGGGATTTTTCTAGCCGTGGCTGAGTGAGACGCATAGGGAAAGAAGATGGCCTGGGATACACACCACAGATACCGTCCTCTCCTCTGCTCATGTTCCCCATCATCAACAACCGCCATTGTATCAATCCTTCCATCCTGTCCTCTTACCCATACCAGCCATTGGATTGATGCTTGAAATATGCATATTGAGCAGTTTGTTGAGCGGCATAAGAAGGTCGTGGTCAGAGGAAGACAAGGGAGATGGGCGCTAGGAAGAAGAAACGTACGCTCTCGAACGGTCATCGACTTCGCCAACCTAACCCTTCGCGAATCTTTGGTCTTTCTATACATTTGGAGAAAGTATCTGGTCGCAATTCGTGAACCAAGTCCTCTGGTCAAGAATGGGTGCAAGGTAAGTCGCTATTTATTCCGTGCTCATCGACGGATTTACAATTAAGCAGTGTTCCGTCCACAGACCCCTCTCCGACGAATAGTACGATACCATATCCCTGCTTCCACGTCAATAGCAATGTCTCTGCCTCCCTACGACTTCGAACTTGTGGATTCCTTCGAGAGATATGTATCATTTCGTTCGGTATTGTCGCTCTAGCTGGGACAAGGTTGCATTAGGAATTTTACTAAATCGTACGTCTTTACAAATCTTCTTGAAAGCCCTTTTGCTTACCAGGCTTTGACTTAGATGGCGTATGAATACTGCAATAGCTCGCATGCCAGAACCTGGCTAGCTCGAAGCGTCGAGTTATACATTTTTTTGGTTCTCCCATTGACAACCCGGCGACTTTCTCCGCACCTCCCGTCTCCCCAGTCGTTGCTGTATCACCGACTTTTCGGTCATAAGCACCAACTGTTGCTGGCAAGCCCGACTCTTCAGCTCAGACTGCAAGGGAAGAACGGGATCTGATGCACGCGACCGGTTGCGGACGAACAAATGCAGAATCTGGATTCGGTGTTACGAGATGAAGAAGGACGTAGTAGGAGCAGGGCACAGTGACAGGGTCGTAGCGTCGTTGAATCAGCTGAGAAAATTAGCGGTCAACGGTGTGGCCTACACTTCGGCTTGGTTTAATCAACGAGTGAGTACCCAAATCGCAGTCTACGGGCCTTCCTTATTGATCACTACTC
The DNA here is from genome assembly GCA_037176845.1 of Paramarasmius palmivorus. Classification (NCBI taxonomy): domain Eukaryota; kingdom Fungi; phylum Basidiomycota; class Agaricomycetes; order Agaricales; family Marasmiaceae; genus Paramarasmius; species Paramarasmius palmivorus. Next base: position 133,612 of record JAYKXP010000110.1, read on the forward strand.
TAGGGAATGTTTACGCTCTCATAGAATATAACACTTTAGCTCAAGGGCCACGTTCCGCCGAGTTTCTCTTATCTCATGTTTGAACCATTCGACGATCATCCAAACTCTACCGTCGATGCAATGTCACGATCTCAGGACTCCTCTGTGGGTTCTGGAGGAGCACCTGTGCCCAGCGGTACAGAGCACAGCTCGAGGAGGCTCGAACTACGGAGTCACATCTGCGTGCTATCATTACTCCGACTATTGAATACGATGACAGGCTTATGGACATATTATCTCCCCTTCCATCATACTGTTCCAGCCCTTCGGCGCTTGGCACAGCTCCAAGCCTCAGCGCCTTTCCTCTTTTCCGCTTACATACCGCAATGCCATGAACATATCGAGTCTTCGAGGAGCGTCTGGATGCTGTGCTCGTACTCAATCGCCTTTCGGCACAACATTCCTTTGTTCCGCGCAGATGGATGTCAAGGTGTACGCGCTCATTGTCGCGCCGAAGGATCGGATGCGGTGCGGGAAGATTTGGAATCGGAATGAGCCATCAATTGCTTTCCGCAACCGCACAAGCTAGGAATGGCGCCTATATTGAATTCGACATATCGTATGCATTCTCAGACCTCTGGCACGTTTTCTCTCACGCGGTCCATTGCCTTACTTTGGACACATGCTATCCACCGATTTAGGCAAGCTCTATCTTATTTACGGAATTCCAGATGTCATATCCTGTAATTCCCGTAGACCGCATGACCTCAGGCTATTCCCTGAAGCCCGAGGAGCACAGCAACTAAATCGAGAATTCTAGCTGATGAACACGAGGTATCATCCTTTTATACTCCTGCGAACGAAAACACCGTAGGACTACCTTCTGTCCTCGCCCACGGACATTCGTATACACCTTTCCCCGAAGGATGTCGGACTTCTTTGTCGGATCCAAAGACTTCACGATTAACGATGGTACATTCAATTCGGTCGGTGGGCACCAAATCAATATCACGAATACGTCTGACCCCAGTAAGCATGCATTATCCTGGCTCATTACGCTTTTTCACCGTTTTCAAAGACGAAGTCCTCAAATTTGTGGGCCATTATGCTGCGTCGAACGCATTCTATAACTCAGAACAGCGGTTTCCTCCGCCCAACTGTCTGCCAGGCACTCGAACGGAAATGTTAACAAGCCTCGATCAGTGGATCATGGAGGGAAGAAAAGAACGAAACCAGCCAGTGGACCCTAGGGATGAACGACCGGACGGGTCGACGTACGTCACACCAAATGCTTCAGAACAACATTCTCCTCTGTCGAACTGCCTTCCAGCCGCTCCAGAGACATTAGACAGCTCCGATCGGGAGATCATGGATAGGTCAACGATGCCAATTGATGCACCAAGTGCCTTGGATAACTCGATGGACAGTACACACCCGAGTCCTCAGTCTTTTGGCTCTGATCTACCCATCAGCCGTGCAGGCACTCCGACGGAGATTTTAGATGGATCCCATCAGGAGATCATAGACATGTCGACGGTGCGAGTCTGTTGGGTATACGGGTATGCTGGAGTAGGCAAATCGGCCATCACGCAGAATATATCGGAAAGGTTCGCTTGTCCGTTGGCAGAAGGGACCCACCCGCGACTGGCGGCAAGCTTCTTCTTTTCTCGCAATGACGCCACACGAGACAAACTGGATCCGTTCGTTGCGACCATTGTCTATCAATTCCTCAAGTCAGAGCCTCTCCGAGAGGTTATTGGCCCATCAATCATCGAAGCTATTCATTCAGACCCCAAAATCTTCCATACCACCGCCGAGAATCAATTTCGAAAGCTCATCCTCGAGCCCTGCTCCAAAATTGAGCCGGACGCATGGAACACTCTTCCCAATGTGGTGGTCATCGATGGCCTCGATGAGTGTATCCTAATGCCGTCGCAGGAGAGACTTATAGCAATGATTCGCGAGGCCTTGCCATGTTGTCAGCTTATATTTCTTATTGCCAGCCGTCCAGAGCCTCGAATCTGTCGAGCTTTCGATCATGCATCATTCCTTTCTTTCCTAGGCCGCCTCTCCATTGGAGACTCAGCCGAATCCAGTCGAGATATAGCTACATACTTTCACCAACGCTTCGCAAAGCTTCAGGATACACATCATGGACTGACTCATCTTGACTCATCATGGCCAGGCGAAGATATAATCTGGAAGCTTGTCGAGCGAGCTTGTGGACAATTCATTTTCGCTGTCACGGTCATAAAGTACCTCGAGAGTGACGACGACGATCCAGAGGAGCGTCTGGGAGATATTCTTCGGATTAGGGCTGACGACCTTCTAGAGTCTCCTTACCCCGATTTGGACCTTCTTTATCATCAGATTCTGAGAACGTGTCCCCATTGGGATGAAGTTCGAAGGGTCATGATTCTCACCATTACCCAACGTGTGGAGCTCAGTCTATGGATTAGGCACAGGGAAGGAATGAGAGCTGAAATACATATTTCATGCTCTCTGCGGCATATTGCAGCACTGTTTAACTTCAAACCTGGAAAGGTAAAAAGTCTACTTAACAAACTACATGCAGTCATACAGGTGCCTCAGGATGACAAGGACAAGATACATATCCCTCATGCATCCTTCTCTGAGTTTCTATTGGACTACAAGCGTTCGAGGGACTTCCACATAGTACAATATACTGAGTCAGACTATCGTGACTGGGTTGCTCAATACCTTCTCCGCTATCTCTCGTCCTACTCGCAAGAACTCTGGTCATGTTTTCCCAATCCCTGTTCTTCTCCAGAGTATGATGCTGACAAGCATTGTTGGTGGCTATTTGATATATTTCAGGTGGCTCAGGCACTGACATCTCTCAGTTCCGAGCTAATAACGGCTTTTAATGACTTTGATCCATATGCCTTTGCTACAGTGTACATGACTGCTGACAGTGATTCTCTATTGTCTTGGGTTCCGTGGACACATATAATTCAGTGGGCCAAGGTAAGGTGATCATCATGTTTACCGACATACTGAAACTGATCTGGCTCACAAAGTCACTTAGTAGCGGAGTTCCTCATATATTGATCAAGAAGATGGAGTCATTTTTACGGTCCTTCTGCATTGCGTCACCCTGTGGAAACCCTTTACAGTTATGGCAGGCAATGGGATATCTGGAAGAGGGGATATATACCAGATACTCCTGGCCAATTTGGAATGAAATTGTTGGGATTGGCTCCTTCCAACCAGACTGGAGCATTAACAATATCATATATGTTCTTCCAGCTGACCATCCTTTGCCCCCATCTTGGTTATCCCTCACTATCGCCCCTGAAAAATCCACGACGATAGCCCAGCTACTTGACTCTCTTGAAAGCTGTCATAAATTAAGCGGGTACAGTCGAGATGAAAGGTTAGACACGCGCCGTCGAAATACCCTGTTAAAGGATTTCCGGAAAGGCACCTACCGAAGTGTTTTCGGTATGCCATCCAAGGTGAAGGCTAGAATTACTCTTTCCGGCTTACACTAATCCCATGTTCCAGGAAAATGACCTGTACGCTCTAAAAAGGTTGGTCAATGAACGCCGTCTGGAGATAGGACTAGAACCTTTTCCATGCACACCACCGCCACCACCACCACCACCCCGGGCCGATCCATATGATATACTGGATGAAGTAGTCCTAGCCAACTTGTTCCATGAACCACTGCCCGATCCAAGCTCTCATTTGGCTGAGTTGTCCAGCCCATTAGCTCGAGCAGGTGCAGTAGACGAGAAGGAGCAAGAAGGCGAATCCGTGGAGGATGATACCCGGCGCACGGGTGTAGATAATCACGACTCAGGTATACTTCCCGAGGATTCGATGACAGACGACGCTAGAAGCTACGTGGCGAATGACAACACCTCGGAGCGATGCTCATCGGTTCTTCTTGACGACACAGTTGCTCGTCTATCGGAAGTGGAGGAGGAGGCGGATAGGAAAGACGACAACATCAACGACCACGGACTGGTTGATGTTCATGAAGATGGGCAAAGTGACTCGAACGTGGCATTTGGTTTGATTTTCGGTTTGGTATTGCCCATATTCCCTGCACTGTGTTTCGCCATAATGGAGCTCTGTGCTTGATGCATGAGATATTGGAAGTGTTGAAACGCAGGGATAGGTTGTAGGTCCGGGAGCTGGATTCATCATACATCCTTGAAGGCGGCCGCTGTCGCTGGAAAACAACGAGTCGGCGCTCCTTTCGTTCATTATTCATCGCTGGTCGTGGAATGTCGCTATTTGGGTCCGCGTATCGGTGCTGGGGAGATAGTGTTAAAGTTTCTGAGGTCGAGGCAAGATAGGCAACTCCAGGTGAGAGTAACCCTAGAGCCAAAAGCGCGAATAGCTTGCTGACCTTTCACCAATAGAGATGACGAAACAACACTCCGACCATTCTGCACCTTCCTTTACTGTTTCCCAGGCCCATCTGTACTACCATTCGAGTCGTGCTAGCTCGAACGTTCAGCGTGCAACGACCGGAATCGAATCCAGACTATCGCTTTCGTACCTGTAAACCATCATATTATCTATTTCCCCAATCCCATACCCGCGAACCTGGCTTCAGCCTTAACTTATGCTTGACGCTACGCCTCTTACCTCGCCCCGTCCCCATCCGTCACAGGCTTTCCCCGATGTCCTCACACGAGTACATCTACCATCGCTCTCCCGAACCGAATGGTAGCCTTGGGCCCTGTCGGTGTTGTAGTCTTCGAGTCTTTGGCAGACTTGTGGAGCGTTCAGGGCTCCGACGTCTAACGTCCAGGGCTTGCACGAGCACCTTTACGGGCCTTTCCTCCAGCATCTTCACACGACTGAGGCGATTCATGAAAGTGGAGCGGAGTCGGAGATGCAGCTGCTGGTTTTGACGGTACTGATTTGTTCTCGGTTCGAGCCCAAACAAGCAGAGAGCAAAACGTTCAGGCTTAAGCTTGTGACTCGGTGTCAGAAGGAAACCTGTAGACGCTGGCGGCCGTATTAGACTCGACCACCGAAGCACATGTATAATAATTCGTACCCGTGTCTAGTTTCGACGATACTGTATTCAAATTTGGTAACAACGCAAGCTAAGTATGATTCATGGTTCGGTAACAATGACTATCGAGGGTGTAATCTACAAACGTAGGCAATGAGAGCATGGGATAGAATAAATATACATGTATGATGTAGCACGAGAGTGGTGGTTCATGATACAGGAGATGTATGAGCGGAATGTGTGATGTGTACGACGGAGTAGGGGGTATCCAGAAGAGCGTTCGTCGTTCCAAGCCTTAGGCCTATAACTTGACCCCACATCGTGCGCATTTTTGCTCCGTATCCGTACTGAATATCAAGATTATCAGCTGCCCAAGACAATGAACAGTGGTGGTGGAGGTACTCACAACAAACAGATCAACCCACACGGGAAACATAACACTGCTGTAATGATACCACAAGGACCGTATTGTGTCTTGGGTTCATGAATTCCTTGGGCGCATTGTGCGAACACTGGTTTGTCGCCGTCAGCACGGAACAGACGGACAAAGAAAAAAGGAGAACGCACGAGCAGCCCTGTACTCCTCTCCAATCTGAGCAGCCGACTTGGGCTCTGGTTGTCTTTGCATTGGCGGTTGCATCATCGTCGGTCCTTGGCCTTGATATGAAGGGTAATGTGAAGGCGAAGGCGGTTGTGGGCCTCCTTGTTGCGGTTGTTGTTGGTGGTAAGATCCCCCGGGCGTCGACATCGACATCTGCGACTGTTGCGGCGGATACTGACTTCCCTGTCCCTGCGCTTCATATACCGGCGGCGGTGGGTGAAGATCCTGAGGCTGCGTAGAAGGGGGGTTCTGTTTGTTATCGTTGGACATTTTGGTCTCGTCTTGGATCATGAATGATGTCGGTTTTTGGGGGATTGGGGGTTTTATAGGGACGGTAGAAGCGAGAGTGATGGGCTCCACGAAACGATGGAGATGGGTGAATCAGGGAAAAAGAGAATAATGTCTTGGGTATTTATATGCGACCATATCAATGGAAATGGAACCGAGGCGATGCGCCCGTACTCGTTCTCCAAAAAAATAGCATACCTCGTTCAATCCATTTATACCCCAGGCCAATTCCAGCGCCCTATAAACCATATCTCTCGACTTGCGCTATCCAATCCTACATCCCTCAGTCAACAGCGTTCGAGGAAAGTAGAACAACTCTTTTGCTGTCGAGTCATGGTCCAGATGATTGTCAATGAAATTAGGTGAGAGAGGCGGTGTTGCGCCTGAGCGTCGTTCTTTGCCGAAAGCGGCAGGCGTAAAATCCGGTGCTGTGTCCTGGCGACCCTGGCCTCTTTCTCTTCTTTCTCTCATGCATACAATGATTCATTCAACAGCTTTCAGTCGTATCGCCCTCGTTGTCGTTCTTGGTTCTCCATGATGTGTGCCAGCTTTCAAGAACGCCTGGATGTGGCCTAAATGTTCGCGTGTTTCGCCTAGGCATTGACAAGGATCTCTGGTTTATAGATACCCCGCTGACAGTCTGAGTTCGGTTCTGGTACGATCTTTCTCGCTCTCAATGTTATCCAGAAAGTGTCTAACATGATATCGACCAGGCACAGATGCAAATCCTGATAGTATCGCTCTCCGCAGCACTCTATGTCAATTCTCAAATTTCTCAACTATTCGTCTTCTCGTGATCGACATCGGACTTTCCAGATGACCGCTCGCGTACGAGAAGGTCCTTGGATGTCTTTACACGAGCTCCGTTCGATCCCAACATTCCTCGAGTTCTCGGATCAGGGTGTGGGTCTTTACTAGGTCCTCGCCAGTCAATTTTCGGGTTCGGGCAAGGTTCGGGCATGACACCTCTGAGGTTGAGCCGTATACGAGAGAAGCAGGGTTCAGAGGAATCAGATCATCATCGGGAACGCGTTGTACTCGTCTACCTGCTTGGACAGTGAGCAAGCTACATCAGGCCTTCCCAGTGGGTGCGCGCTCAGCTCTTTCAAGTCACCAACGTGCATACTGACCTTGAAATTCAGGTTTCATCGGATGCTTCACACCTCCGGAACTTTAAGAGCTCCGAGTCACTCTATGGACATGATCATGAACTAGGTCGAAATGAGGAGCTTGGCATATCTTTCTTGGTTCACAACGAAGGATTACCCATTCACGAGCTGGGACTCGGGATAGTGCGCCTTTCTCGGAGCCTACGCCCGACACAGTGAGGTAGCATCTACAAGGTAAGTTGATATTGAGTTTTATCTTACTCTCACGACAACTTGGCTAATAATAATCCCATAGAAATACCCCGCATCTTTCGTGAATGAATCGTGATCTCCAAACGCCTCTCACTGCCCCGATTTCAAAATGAAAATAGAAGATATCATGGACCGCAAATCTTCGTATCGCTATGATCTGTCCGCAGTCATCCTTCCCGCGATTGACATCGGGCGCTCGTGTACGACAAAGCATATGCATGGAGTACGAATTTGAGGCCTTTACGTGGTTCTCTTTCCTTGACCTCTATCGTCTTTCCGCAACTCTTGACCTTCGCCCTATCCTTCCTTCTGCTACGTTCCTCAGCTCCAGGCCATCGTGACACTCCTCCAGATCGACTCGACATTCACTTGTTTCTCGCCTCAGCCAGTAACATATATGGCAAAAGAACGCTCTTCGGATCAGCATGTGGATGCTTAGGTACCCTGCAGGGTCCAGGTTCGGGCTCGGTTTCGGGCATGGCACTTCTGAGGAATGTATTGAGGCTTGAAAGATCCCAGGCGCCGTACGTGAATCGTGAAGGAACTTTACCACGAGCGAACGAGCTGCAATTGCCAGACCTTCCTGTGAGCCGTTCATTTCTTCGGAGTCATCACTAGGACTGACCTTCGATTTTAGCTAACGCCGAACGTCTTCTTGCTTCTTGAGTTTTTGCAAGCATGATAGCTATGAGTCGAGACGAGGGACTTTAGGCCGATGAAGTTGGAATCCGGTTGTACGTCTTTCTCGGTGGCCGGGACCAACACAGTACTGATGTACTGTGTAGTTCGGGACAGCGAAGGTTTCATCGATGGTCGAGATTGTGTTTGCCGCCTTTTCAAGTTTACCGTTGTGCCCGGAACTAGCTCGTGTTCGCCGAACGAGGTAGCGCCTTGCTCGTGTTCTCGCTACGCTGAACGGTATGCTCAACCTTGCTTGTTCAAGTTTTCTTGCCTCGGTTTACTGAGATGCGTAATCGAACAGATCCTTGAGTTGTTAATACTATCTTTGGAGGTCGACGATATCGATAGTCTATCCGAGATGGAGTCCAACTTCAAAACGGGTACCATTGTGATGCAATCTGTATACGACACATACAAACGTCAAGCATAGATATCAAGTATGGCATAGTAAAGAATGAGAAGGACCGGTAATATTACGCAGAATAATAAATGGAATATGTCGCCTTCTCCGCCCACTTCTTCGTTGGACAGACAAGCAATCGCCTCGTATGGATCGACGTGTTGGAGTCTGTCCGAGTCAGTACCAGCAACGTCTGGTGGCACCCCAGATTCTGCATCGTGCCGAAATACTCTGGAGTAAGGTGGAACAGTACGCACATCCGAGTCTGTCGCCGCATTAGCTTCTTCGGCTCGAGTGCCTGCTTCGTCCACTGCGTTGGTATCCTCCTCGCCTAGAATTGCATCGGTCCGACAAAATGAGTTGACCGCCCCATCCAATAGACTGTCCTCTGTGACGGGTGGCGTGCATGGCCAGGGGTCCAAACCAAACTCCTGTCGGCGTTGTGCCACCAGCTTTTTAAGGACATATAGGTGATTTTTCTGGTTGGTCATGTTAGTATCAGATGGAGGACAATCAATTACAGGCCATACCTTCTCTGAGTCAAGGTGGTGAACACTGTCATAGGTGTCTTCATGGATATCTTTCTCCAGCATGGAGACCCTGCAGCGTGAAAGAGACTCCAGTAGACTCTTGACAATATCCGCCTTCTCGCAAGTGACAGTGTAACATGACCAGGGTGATGGTAGCTGTCGCTCAGGTGGGAGGATATAAATGTTGTTCTCATTACTGGATTCTTTGCCAAACCATATGCGATACCAGGAGGAAAGCCCATATAAACACTGTTCCAAGTGAATGACGGCTTTGGCTAATTCCTTGGCTGCCGTATCGGGCGGTGAGGCAATGCGACAGCTACGCAGAAATGATTCCATCTTGCCAATAAAAGTTTGTGGTGCTTGGGTACCAAGTGACTACGTCCCATATCAGTTCAGTGTGCTAGTACATAATAATATGACTTGCCTTAGCCCATTCAATGCTGTTTCTCGGCCAGGTATCCAATTCCTCATACCAATCCCATGAATTCAATAGTCCTGTGGCAAAGGAATATGGATTAAATTGGTCCAAGGCTGCCAATAGATAAGCACTCGGAGAGGAAAGGGACTCGACCAATCGAAAAACTGTAAGTAGTGGAATCTCATGAGAGCCTAGGAGGTTCCACGAGAGATGGGAAAGCCCGAATCCCGGGTCAAGCCCACTGAGAGATCGGCAGTACTCCTGTGAGTTAACTGAGATAGCACGTAGGGAGGCCTGAGCTACCAGATCAAAATATTCCAGTGAAGTGTATTCTTTCACATGGTAGTTCTGAGAACGTGCAGGGTCCAAAAGAAATTCTGTAAAAGATGTATGTGATATGCGTATTGAGGCAGAGCCAACCTTGGGTACCTCTATAACTGCATGCAATCTAAATAGGAGGCTTTGAACCTTCCCAGGCTTAAGCCCAAGAATAGTTTCAATGTATTCTGAAGAACAGGGGAGGTACAGGAGTGGTGGAGGCCCAGGAAGAGTGTCGAAGGAGGTACCCCCAGTGAGTTTACTGGGCTTGTGTTTTCCGGCATAGAGTTTATCAGTGTAGCGTCTGCCGGTGTAACAAGGAGAATTACGGAGACGTTCCACAGTCCGGGACCATTTCTTCATTCTTGGTTTATCAAATGGGCCTAAATGTTGATGAGGTATAGTGATGAGGAGGCGTAAAACCTCCCGCACTTCATCCCAGTTACGATATGTCGACAAGATCTGATGATAGAGGAGATCCAATGCAGGGTATGGGGACTCAGACAAATCTTCAACCCGAATGCGAAGAATGGTGTCCAACCGCTCCGTTGGTAAATCATCATCACTCTCGAGATACGTCATGACTGCTTTAGCAAAGATAAATTGGCCACAGGCTCTGTCAACAAGCTGATGAATCTTTTCTTCGCCAGGCCACGCGGAGTCGAGATTATGCAATGCGTGATGTGTCTCTTGGAGTTGAGTGAATTGCTGGTGGAAATATGTGGTTATATCTCGAGAGGACTCGGGGGAATCCCCGATAAGAAGGTGGTGTAATGAGGAAGTGAACGATGCGTGTTTGAATGCTTGACAAATTCGAGGCTCCGGACGACTGGCAACCAGAAATATGAGAGGGCATCCTGGTAGGGCCTCTCGTATGATTGCGATGAGTCTTTCCTTTGACAACAGCAGGATACACTCGTCGATCCCATCAATGACCACGAGATTCGGAAGATTCTCCCATGACTTTGGGTCAACCCTCAAGCACGGCGTGAGGATGAGTTCACGAAATTGTTCTTCAAATGAAAGTTGAAAGACTCCGGGGTTCTGGCAGATCGCCTCAATGATCAAGGGACCGAGTACCTCTCGAAGTGGTTCTGATGTGAGGAACTGGTAGACGATGGTGGCAACAAGAGGGTCCAATTTGTCCCGAGTGGGATCATTCCGAGAGAAGAAAAAGCTCGCGGCGAAACGATGGCGAGCATTCTCTCCCGTTTGACTCCGCATACAGACATGCCATGGCCACTGTGTTCCCACTAACAGCTTTCCTTTGCAAACGTGCTGCTCCGACAGGTTCTGCATGATCGCTGACTTGCCAACTCCAGCTCGTCCATGAATCCAAAAGACTCGTTGACTCGCAGGCTGCTCCATGATCCACCGATTACAGTCTGCAAGGATCTTGGTACGAGTACCGGGGAGGCAGTTAGGAGGAGGAAAGCGTTGTCCGGAGTTGTGAAGCGCATTCAGAGCAGCGTGTGCAGTCACGGATTTGAGGGCTTCATGGACTAAGTGAAGGCTTAGCAGGCAAATAATCAAAAACATATTGCACTAACCCGACGAATCGAAATTGTTGTACATTGGATTGTTAATTTGATCCCCGTACACCACGTTATGTGCACCGCCGGTTATAGAGAAACCTTGGCTATTGTTGAACGCCATTGTTCGGGTTGCGATGAAGGGTTGGCGGGACAGTGATGGGAATAGAAGGGAAGGAAGGAAACTCCTGCCAACATAGTGGAACTACTCTGACGGTCACGCCATGCCCTCGCGCTTATCTCGGACACTCTACCTGTCAAACCTAAGATTCGTGATGAAGCCACATCGCAGCTTCGACTTCCGTTGCTTTCGATTTTTTTAGTGTACAAACAAAATATAACCTTTCGCAGTACTGGCCTGTAACCTGTGACCTCGCCATCCGGATTTCGATCGGATGGGTCGCTGGCGGTCTGTGACCGGATTTGGCGCCCAGAAACTGCCAAGTTTGGAAGAAAATGACAGGCCTTCCGCGGCCCGTGACTGAATCAACGCTACGCCTCGAGGCTCGCACCACTCTCCAGCACCACTTTCAAAGGTGCGGATTACCGGAAAAGGCCTACTTATATTTGTATACTGAACAGAAATCTTGAGCAGCGGAATTCGTAAAAATTCCTAGGATTATTGGAACAGCTGCAAACGATCGACGTTGAATTGAATACTCACTGATAAGGTAGTAAAGTTCGAGATTGGTTTTGTGCTCAATGGATGAATCACTGACTGTGCTCGAGCTTGACATTCCACCAGTGTTTCGATATTTCTTTGGCAATTGGAACATGACCCCACGGTGAATCCCATGATAGCTATCTTGAGATTGAAGAGGACTCTTAGAGGAAAATGGAACGGAGTATCGCTAGCCTGATCCGAGCAAAACAATGCAACAACTTTCTTCTATTCAACGCTCTACGGAGTCATCATTGTGGACAAGCCGCATCGAAAACCATGCTCGGGACACCTAGAAGATGTTGCGTCAACCCAGGTTTGACAAGCACGGGACAACGTACCGAAGAATATCACTCCACCATTCTGAGCACATTCCAACGCTCCTAGAACACGACTAACCAAAACGATGCTTTTCACTATCTCTATACTGCGTTCCGTTGCTCAAGAATGCAGGTCACAATAACAGAGAAAGGCCAGGAGACTAGAGAGGTGTAGAGTACTACCTGGTCCTTGGGCTCACATGGCACGTGTCCTCTGTATTGATTTTTGGTGAACAGAGTGGCAGTATCAGATAAAGTCTTACTTTGGCCTCATAAGTTCTCGTTTATTACCGCTCCTTTCGAAGAATAGGCATACGCGGACAAGGTGACGGTTGGGATAAGAAGTACAGAGACCGTACGTGTTGGCTGAGACAGTTCTAGTTTTGAGGATCTGGCTCTAAAGCTAGTGACTAACCCAATTAAAGTCGGTGATTGATTCTTGTTCTCGTGTTCATAGTTTTGTGTTCCACAGCGCAGGGTCCTGGAGATGAGATGTTGGAAGAGTCGGAAAAAGAGCGAACTGCTAAGCGCCCGTCTTCTCACTACCGTACTACCATGACAGACCAAGCGCACAAGTTCTCTAACTCTCGTTTTCGTCTACGACATCATACATGAAACTCGAACCAGATTAACCATGTGGACAACGCGAAATATGTTCAGCGTGACCCAATACCACTCCAAAATGTGCTCTGACGATAGCCAAAATATCATCCCATACAGCAAAGCTAACCAGGAACACCGCCTTATGCACCCAAATCTTAGCATCGCTATCCACAGGACTTCTCGAACCTCAGCCGCCAATTTTCCGTCGGACTTTCGAGAGCTTCGTTCACGTACGAAAATAGGACCGTCTTGAAGCTCTCCTACACCTCCTATCCTTCGGTGTCCGCTATTATCCCCACCTTCCACATCCATCAACTCCAGCTATCCAAAACAACTTGCTCCTATTCCTTTCCTCCGACCAAAACCAATAGGGCAGAAGAGTGGTCTTCGAAAGGGCCGGGTGCTTTTCAGGCTTTGGCTTTGGTTTTGGGGTCGGGTCGGGTACTTCTGAAGGGCATGTCGAGGCTTGAGATGAAATGTGGTCTTGAGTCGAAGAGGAATTCGGGATGGAAGAGTGCGAAGGAGCCGCCGCTGGTTACAACACATCATAGAAACCGAAGACTGCCTCCCGACGTGCAAAAGGAGAAACAGGCCTCAGTTGGTGAGCTCGTCTCGTTCCAAGTCCCTAACGCACATGCTAATCTTCAACCTCAGAGTTTGGCTCTGTTTTCTCGGACCCAAGCTTTAGCAATTGCTAGTACGAAGCCGAAACAGGGACGAACTGTAGAGTTTGAGCTGCGCCATTTTGGTCGAAGAATGTGCTCACGAGCTATGGGTCCAGTGGTGCGTCTTCCTTGGAGTCCACGACTGTCACGATACTGATGTGTAGTTCGAGCCCGCAATGTGTCCAAGGAATAAGAGTTCGCACATCTGCTCTCTGTCCTGTCCAGAACTAGCTCGGATCGCACTCGCTACACAAGGCAACGCCTTGCTTGTGTTCTCAGTACTCTGTACCGAAAGCCAAATCTCGCCCGATTTCTGGACTTTGTCTGCTAAAAGTGTGAATTCGAACAGGGCTCCCGAAATCCAGTCGATTGCTACGTGTCTCTATCTTTCTAGGTCAACGATATCTGTCGAGACCTACAGTAATACCAGTGCAATGGAGTGCCAGTACAGAAAAAACATACAGTACCAAACACATAAAATCGTCGAACGTAGAAATCAAGTAAGTATGGTATAGTAAAGAACAAGTATCGGTAATACCACCCAGAATAATAAACGGAATACTCCGCCTTCTCTACTCTTTTCCTTGTCAAGAATGCGAGCAATTGCCTCGTGAATATCGACCGGTTGGAACCAGTCCACTTTGATACCGACAGCGCTTGTTCCCTCACCGTTCGCTCGGTCGTGATTCTCGTCGGATGAGCGAATACCTGCATCACCTCGCTGGGCCGGGTTCGAGCTCATACCGGCGGAGCTTGTCCATTCGTTGGTGGTAGCGACATTCTTATCTAATTTTGTCACCGCGTTCGCTTCTTTGGCTCCAGAACGTATCTCGTTCATCGCATTGGTATCCTCGTCGCCTGGAATTCCATCGGCGCGGCGAAATAAGCTGGCCACCCCATCTAATAGATCATCCTCCGTGACAGGTGGTGTGCATGGCCAGGGTTCCAAACCTAGCTCCCGTCGGCGTTGTGCCACCAGTTTTTTGAGGGTATATAGGTCATTTTTCTGAACAGCCGTGGTTAGTATCAGAATGAAAGATAATCAATGATCGAACACACCTTCTCTGAGTCGAGGTGACGAACGCTGCAGTAGGTGCCTCTATGGATATCCATTTTGAGCTTAGAGTCATTGCAATCTGAAAGAGAATTCAATAGGCTCTTGATGGTATCTGCCTTTTCAGATGTGACAGTATAACATGACCAGGATGAAGGTAGTTGTCGATCAGGTGGAAGGATCAAAATGCCATCCTCGTTACTAGGTTTTGCGTCGTGCCAAAGGCTATACCAGTAGGATAGCCCATATAAACACTGTTCCAGGTGAATGACGGCTCTAGCTAATTTCTCGGGTGCCGTATCGGGCGGTGATGCAACGCAAAAGCTACGCAGAAATGACTCCATTCTGCCAATAAATGTTTGGGGTGCTTGGGTACCAAGTGACTATGTATTCATGTCAGGTCACTGAGCCGACATGTAAGAATGTTACTTGCCTTAGCCCATTCCATGCTGTTCTTTGGCCATGTGTCCAATTTCTCATACCACTCCCCTGAATTCAATAGTCCTGTGGCAAAGGAATATGGATCGAATTCGTTCAAGGCTGCCAGTAGGTCAGCGCTCGGAGAGGATAGGGTATGGACCAATCCAAAGACTGCAAGTAGTGGAAGGCTCTCACGATGGCCTTGGGAACGGCCCAGGGGATTCCATGAGAGATCGGAAGGGAGCGATTGGTGAAACTTCTGTGAGTTGATTGCGATAACCCGTAGCGAGGCATGAGCAACCAGATCAAAATACTCCAGTTGAGTGTATTGTTTTACGTGATAGTTCTGAGAGCGTGTTGGGTCCGAGAGAAATTCTGTGAAAGATGCATGTGGTATACGTATTGAGACAGGACCATCCCCATACTTGGGTACCTCTACAACTGCGTGCAGTTTGAATAGGAGGCTTTGGACTTTCCCTGGTTTGAGTCCGAGAATGATTCAAACATCTCTGGGGAGCAGGGAAGGTGAGGAGGAGGAGGATGAGGGACAATCTGGCCCCTACAATTGGTGCAGATGGTTCGAAATACGGCGCAGACCTTGTTAGGTGTGCGACAATAGCAAACACCGCCGTTTCCAACGAGTCTACTGATTCCACTTCTAGCCTTGATTTCGTTAACACGGCGCCGCCATGATGACATCATTGGTTCGTTGAAAGCATCGAAAGTGTAATGAGGTATAGTGACGAGGAGGCGCAAAACCTCCCGCACTTCGTCCCAGTAAGGACATGCAGACAGAATCTGATGACAATAAAGAAGATCCAAATCAGGGTATGGTGACTCGGGAAGGTTGTCTGCATGAATGAAGGATGTCATCCAAGCGCTCTATGGGTAACGCGTCATCACTTTCGAGATATCGCATAACGGTACGGCAAAAACGAACTGTCCACAAGCCCTCTTGACTAGCTCCCGGACTTGGTCTTCTCCAGGCCACGACGTGTTCAAATGAAGCAGTGCATGGTGGGTGTCTTGGAGTTGAGCGAATTGCTGGTGAAAATAGGTGGTTATATCTCGAGAGGATTCGGGTGAATCTCCAATGGAAAGACGGTGTAGTGAAGTGAACGCGGCATGGTCAAATGCTCGACAAATTCGCGGTTCTGGACGACTGGCAATGAGGAATATCAGATGACATTGGGGTATAGCTTCTCGTATCATCGCAATAAGCCTTTCCTGTGATGGTATCAAGATACACTCGTCAAGCCCGTCGATGACGACCATATTCGGAAGATTGTCCCATGCCTCTGCTTTGACCTTCGAGCACGGCTCCAGGACGAGCTTCCGGAACTGGTTCTCGGAAGTAGTTTTGAAGATTTTTGGGTTTGAGCGGATAGCCTCGATGACTGATGGCCCAAGTACCGTTCTGAGCGGCTCAGACGTGAGGAATTGATAAACGATGGTGGCGACGAATGGATCCAACTTGTCACGAGTGGAATCATTCCGAGAAAAGAAGAAGCTTGCAGCTAAGCGCTGGTGGCGGTGCTCTGGAGGCTGCGGGCGGGCGCAGTGTGCTTCCGATAGATTCTGCATGATGGCTGATTTGCCCACCCCAGCACGTCCATGTACCCAGCATGACTCGCATCGTCGTTGACTTCTTTATGATCCACTCATTCAGATCTGCAAGCATTTCGACGCGGGTGCCTGGAAGACAGTTGGGTGGGGGGAAGCGTTGCTCGGCATCGTGAAAGGCATTGGCAGCGGTATACCTCGACACTAGTTCGATGACCTTGGCTATTACAGTTTTAGAAGTATGAATCGACCATAGAAAGATGTATCGCTCACCCGAGTCATCCAGATTGTAGGTTGTGTTGAATTGATCCCCATGAACCTCATTGTGCGCAGTACCAATTGGCCCAACACGGCAAGCATTGAACGACATCGACTAAGTCGTATACTTGGGGGAATGATGGGTGTCGGTAGGAGAAGGTGGAAAGGCCACGGAGATGAGATGGCGAAAACGCTGTGTCCTCGTGGTCTCGAGCCCGGGTGTGTCGCATTCTACCTGCCAGATCTTGATCTGAACCACACACTCAGTCCGACCCGCATGCACAGGAACGGCGCTTCTACCCGCCCTGAAGCGCCGATTGCGACTCAGCCCAGCAATCAACAAGCACTAGTTGAGCAAAAGAGTCTCCCTTCCACGTCAAACCCACCGCGATGCCACCAAACCAGAAGCGCGGAATACTCTGGAATACTACACGGGATCAAGTCCGGTCATCGTGGTACGAGAGACGCCCAAATTTTAATGAGTGGAATGAGCGGATCATGAGAAGGCTATTAGCGATAAGCCACGCCGAATTCTCATGCGAAAGCTCCGAGCTCGGAAACCCCCAACATATGGCGCCAAAGCTCGCAAGTAGAGAGGAGCTATGGTGTACGTTAGCATACTGAGAAATGAGTGAGAGAAGGAAATCTTACGCTTGGCTCTGTACTGGTCCTCATGCCTACTCTAAGCCCATCCACGACCGCCAAACGCAACCGGTTCTCCAGAGGCTGCACAAAGAGACGTAGTACGTGAAGTACAGACACCGGACATCGATAAGTTGGGTGGAGGCTTCAGCTCGACATCCACAATCATGAATCTCCAACGTTGCAAATATCGGTATCCCTTGTCTGCAGAGAAGGTAGGGCAGACTAGCCAGACGGATTCGCAAAAAAGCCCCGTCCGTATGCTAGTTCTTCTACTCCCAGAATCACGTAAAAATTTGAAGAATCGGTCGTCCATGGGTGAATGGCGGATCCGATGCACACACGTAAGACCCGGACTTTTTTTGAATGGGTACCAACCGCCAGATGCCAGGTAGGTGGAAGGATCATAGAGTGAGGAGATGAATAAGCTGCGCGACCCTGGGCCAGGAGAAACGGTGCTTGTAGCAAACTGAGATGTCGAAACACGACAGCACAAAAGCACGGGTTTGGTCACTGGTGTCGTTTTATGCAGAGTTGTGTATTGCTAGTTCGACAGCCAAGTCTTGTCGCGCGCAGCGGTCCTCGTGAGGCTGTATAATCGGAGTCGTAGCCTTATTCAGTGTTGTCCTGGAGACTGACGCTATGCTGAAGTGTGCTGAAGTATCGATTGGTATCCGGAAAAGCTAATGAGGTTCAGGACGGCAGAGTGCGATGGTTCATTCGTCTAGTCTGGTCTTGAAACTTCCTCCAAAACAATAACCTAGTAATATCCTGTAAGTTGGTGAATGTTAAATAGACGGTGAGACTCACCTAGGATTCGCCTGATTTTCGCGAAACCTCTACACGCGCCAAACCCCTCTCCAAAACATTCTCTTCAAACCCATTCATGTCAGATTAGGCTAATGTGGAATCTTCGAGATTCGGAGAGTTATGGGCAGCATTCCGCCCTTCGAGCTCCGAGACTAAGTACCAAAATTTTCAGCTCGGGAATATGAAAGGAGCAAAAAGAAGCATACCGCGAGATCCTCCAGCGAGTGCCTAACAGATAAACTTGCGATATCAAATGTTTGAGGAGTAGATGGTGGTGGACCGTGGTGCGAAAAAGAGTAGCTCAGCCTTGTTTAGACGCCTATCTATCTGTGCGCATTTGACCACCATGATTGGACGCTCTTGCAATCGCCCCAACCTCTGATATCCTGCCCTAACAATCTTTTCGAACAGTCAAGCATGAAATATGGTCTCTGCCGAGCGCGTTGATTAGCCTCTTGGGCTCCTACACACATACCGCCTTTACGCCTCCTCGTCATTCGACACCTTCCGCAAAAGATATACATTGGGATGAAACGCAAATCCGAGCATCCCACCGATAGGTATGACTTCCGCCGATCTACCCAAACTCTTGGCCTTACCACTTTTCATAGTCGCTTTCACGAGCAATACTAAAGACGCACGAATCCATTTTCCGCCAGCTCCGACGCATCGGCTGCTCCTTCTCCTACATTCAACACTCCCCGCCATCCTCCGTGCTGAAACCACTTTCTCGCATCATTCTCTCGGCTTGTAGGGGCGGCTCTTTGGTCTGGGTGGTAGCATGGAGACCTTGAGGAGTGGTCTCATGTCGTAAATTGGGATCTTTGGGAGACAACGGAAAGACATGAAGGAGCCGGCTTGCAGTACACCCTCAGAGACTCGCGGTCTGAGGTCTCTGATTGGGCACGATACATACGACGTCCCGAAGGTTCCTCTTCCGAATCACTTTCTCAGAGAGTGTGTTTGAGCCGCTTCGCGATTCACTGCTAGGTGACGGTTTTGAGGGTACGTCCTTCTCGAGTTCGGGATTGCTCGCCACAATACTAATGCATTGATTAGCTTGACGCAGTAAAGTGCCCATATACGGAAAAAAGGGAAGGTTGACTTTGCGTTCATCGATTCTCCAGCTGCCCCGTCTGAGACTTAGGCCTGGATATCAAAATTGTATTCTACCAACTCTCCAAATAAACAACGACTTGAGAGCAAGAACGAAGTACAGCCGGGAAAGTAACAAGTGGAACTGATGAATATAAATAGAAAAAAAGGCAAAGGGAATGTATAAACAACACGAAGAGTTCAACTAGTACCGCGACGCGTTTCCAGTGACGCAAACCCATGATCTGTATCCGGACTTCAGCCAATGCAGGACACGTTAAGACAAGTTCACCTACCAAGTTTTACGACGCTTGCGTCGCCTATTCTCCACAGTTGAGCTAGTACCAGCGCCATCAGTCTCAAGTTCCGGCTCCTTACGATGCTTTGGAGCTCTTCCCCGTCGCTTCTTCTCTGACGAGCCCTGGTCGACCAATTGGTCTCGAGCAGTTGCGCGAGTTGTCCGCGAGCTGCGATGAAGAGGTGTATTATCGGGATCGACGTGTTGGTTGGAGTCTTTGATACTAACAGAGCGCTTGGCTCTGTTAGCGCGAGTAGGGCTCACATCAACCTCATTGCTCGAGCTGCTCGCGGAATTGTTGGCTTTCTCAGTTGCTTCACCGACACTTCCTCTATACATGTCACGATCAAGCTTCTTGTGAACGGGTTGACCTTCGTTTGCGATGAAATCACCTGTTGCGAAAGGTAATGCATTAGCGGCTCTGTTGACGAACGATGCAAGCATGCCCACTGAACTGGTGTCTAGAGTATACGGTACCACATTGTTCCCCGTGCTACCATCCTCGTGATCCAAGTCTGCATCTGGTGGACGATACGAGTCGGATATCTCCTCTGCAGCCTCGCCTTCCGAGTTAAACAGGAGTGTGCAGGAGGAGGTTTTCAGACCAAACTCCTGTCGGCGTTGTGCCACCAATAGTTTAAGTGTGTAGAGGTCATTTGCCTGGATAACCAGTTCAGCAAAAGATCGGAAGAAGGCTAATGTGACAATCACCTTCTCTTGGCCAAGATAGTAGAGACTCTTTGCAGTGTCTTTCTGAATATCCTCGATGAGAGAGTCTGTGATATAGGGTTCATAATAACATCTGCCACCGCCGTCGTCAAGAGAGACCAATAGTCTATCTATGGTTTTAGCCTTCTCACAAGTGACGGTGACAGTTGACCAGGAGGTGGGTGGGGGTCTATCGATCGGGAAGAAATGGTACGTGGTGTTGGGATCAGTGGTGCAAAAGTGGGGAGATTCAATGACTCCTGGGTCTGGATGGTATGCCCCCGTATGGTTCTCACTATGACAAAGGAGTCTACACCAATGGTAATGACAAGTATGGGAACGGTATAAAACCTGTTCCAAGACCGCTATGACATGTATAATTTGTGAAGGTGGTGCGTCGGGCGACCCAATATGGAAACTGCACAAAAATGTCTCCATCCTTTCAAGGAATATCTTGGGAGTCCAAGAACCCAAGGACTACACATTGTCATTGTTAATTACAGTCTGCCAGCAGGTATAATGGCCTCACCTTTGCCCATGCTATAAGAGACCCAACTTGTTTAAATTCCCCAATATCGTTTGGATCTCGTGAATGTAGCAACTGGGATGCAAAATAATACGGATCAAACTGGTCCAAGGCTACTAAAACCGCATCACTTGGCCGCTCTAATGCCAAGATCAAATGAGATACAGCAGCCAATGAGTACTCTGTATCCATGAATCTCCAGGGTTGTTGCAGAATAGGGGTGGAGGTACTTCGGGAACACCCTTCAGAAATGGTGCGGAGGAAAACTTGAGCTAAAAGGTCATTATAATCTGACTCACAAAGTTTTTCCACATGATAGTTTCTGGAACGCAAGGGATCTGAGAGAAACTCTGTGAACGAAGCATGAGCTATCTGCATATCCCAGTCTGTACTATTAGGAACCCAGGTGATAACTGCATGTAGTTTGAATATAAGACATTTTATTTTGCCAGCGTTGAACCCGAGAATTGATGCAACACATTCTGTGGACCGTAGCACTGATATGGGAAATGGAAGGGACGAGGGCAGGGCAGGGAAAAGGAGTGGTCTATTATCCCAATCCCACAGTGACTGAGGTTTGGGTGTGACTAGCAGACATAGGAGCCTGCGAACTTCTTCCCAGTTTGGGCATGTCTCCAATATCTGATGATAAAGGAGATCCAAAGCGGGGTATGGTGACTCTGGTAGGTCTTCAACTCGAATGCGAAGAATGGTTTCTAACCGCTCCGTTGGTAAATCATCGTCACTCTCGAGATACTTCATGACAGTGACAGCAAAGATGAATTGCCCGCAGGCTCTCTTCACGAGCTGCCAAATTACATCTTCACCGGGCCACGAGACGTCGGTACCACGCAAGGCGTGATGCGTATCCTGTAGTTGTGCAAACTGATGATGAAAATATGTTGTTATATCTCGAGTGGATTCGGGCGAATTGCCAATAGAAAGACGGTGCATGAGGGAAGTGAATGATTCATGGTCAAATGCTCGGCAAATTCGGGGTTCTGGACGACTGGCGATGAGGAATATGAGACGGCATCGTGGTATAGCCTTTCGTATCATCGTTACGAGTCGTTCCTGCGATGGTATCAGGATACACTCGTCAAGCCCGTCGATGACAATCACATTCGGCAGATTGTCCCATGCCTCTAGTGCGACCTTCGAGCACGGTTCAAGGACGAGCTTCTGGAACTGGTTCTCGAAGGTGGTGTGAAAAATTTTGGGGTCTGAGCGAATAGCTTCGATGATCGATGAACCGAGTACCGCTCGCAGAGGTTCCGACCTGAGAAATTGGTAAATGATGGTAGCGACGAAGGGATCCAGCTTGTCGCGAGTGGAGTCGTTCCGGGAAAAGAAGAAGCTTGCAGCTAGTCGCGGGTGTTGCTCTACAGACTGCGGGTTGGCATGCTTTTCCGATAGATTCTGCATGATAGCAGATTTGCCTACTCCAGCATATCCATGTAGCCAACAAACGCGATTGCTGGTCGACCTATCTGCAATCCACTCCTCAAGCTCTGCTAGTATCTTGACGCGGGTACCTGGATGACAGTTGGGTGGAGGGAACCGCTGTTCTGAGTTGTAGAAGGCGTTTCCTGCGGCATGGGTCCCTACAAAGTTGAGAATGTCATCTTTGAAAAGTGTTAGCTGGGAGGCTATGAACGAAAACGAAGTGTACCTACCAGGATTGGATGTGTTTGTTATATTGATTTGATCCCTTCCTACCGAGTTGAATGACCCATTATTGACTGTGAAGTCTTGGGCGTTGCGAAAGAAGTCCGACATCGTTCTGTACCTTCGACTCGAGTGCACGAACAGATGCTGACGAGAACGGTGAAAATGTTGAGAAGTCCAAGGTCGTGGTAGATGTTTGAAAGGGTGTTTGCCAGCTGGGCTCCTCTGATTGGATGAAATGCTGTGAACATGCTTCCCGTCGAACCTTGAGCCATGTGACGAAGACATTCTGGACAGGTTGCTCAATGATACAGCGTAGAGGCCTGTCGTCTTACCCACGGGCTACAGCACACGGGAAAACATTTGATAGAGCTACCCTAGATCATCCTCATGCGTCAAAAGTTGTGTCTTCATTGCCATTAGCAACAGTATAACAAAAGTGCCTCGTGGATAGGGTATACATCAGGAAAAAGTGAAATGATGTGTACAACCCTGCCAGTCCTCCATGCTCGGTGTAGCTGACGACGAGCTAGGTATCGCTGGCCGGGGCGACGGTATGCTCCACACATATCCACACGCTACGTACACCCGAGCGGCGCATACGTGGAGCGTGTATTGTCTGTATTGCGTCACCAAAGCCTGTGTATACCCTGTATAAGGTGAGCGAGTGCATTGTATTGTATGTATCCTGCGTATAACTCACTATGCCCCCAATGTTGTACTCCCTCAGCCTACAGTCCGACGGGGATTTCTTGATAAAACTCGGATTGTCCAACGGATCCAGAGAATCTGATGCAGAGGCAGCGGTTTTAGAAGAAATCGTTGTAGATTGTTCATCCTACTCGGGCAGTGGTGATCTGGTGCGTGTAATGTTCTTTTTTGGGGCGCGTATTGATTGGACTTATCACTAGGTCATAAGACTCGCAAACTTGGGACCAGACATTACACCAAAAACCTCCAATGCAAACAAATCTATGAAGGAAGGCAAATCCACGGAGGCGTCAGCTATAGGCACGAAACCAGATAAATGGGATCAAAAGAGAGCAAGGCACGAGCCTGAAGTGGTTCCGGACTCGGAAGATGAGCGAGAGTCATCAAAGAGAGTGAAGAGCAAGTCTTGATGTATGCTTGCAAACGGAGAAGGTCATGTAAATTGTTCGTTCCTACAATGTAACAATACAAAGTGAGAAAGACTGATAAAAGGATTCACGTAGAACGATTTGCAATTATCGAGTACATTTTCACTCGACCAGGTAGAATCGTGCTTTGGGCCAGAAAAGGGGATCAAATGGCAGGAATGAGAAATATAGGTAATCGGGATAATAGAAGCATTGCGTCTCTGATTTCGTGTAGAACGCTCGACACGGTACATCTGAGTGTTCCCGTCAATCTTCCGGAGCGGTGTGAACCACTCAACGTATGCGAGGGGATGGGGAAATGAACCGAGAGCGCTGGGTAGGTTGAAGATGGCTCGGACCTGACCGACATGTAAACCTGTTCAGTACTAGTGTCAGTAATCAAAGACCGTTATCAACAAGATCGAACGCACCTTTCAGCCCTGTCACATCATGCAGTGACTTCCTAGCCAGCACAGTATCGAAATGAGAAGGAACGTATCCCTTGTTCCTTTGGAAAGATGGAGTAGCCCGAATGGTTTCATATTTCGAATCGTTGCCGGCTTCCGGGAAGTGAGGTGGGATGATTTGGAGACGTTTGTATACCTCGTAAAATCCGGGTTTAGTGTTCCAGTAGTCTTGTGCGCGCATATTTCGTTCTACAAGAAAGGCTTCCAAGCAATAGACAAATCGGTCGCAGCCATATTGGGACTCGAGAGTGTCAATGGAAAGATGGAGAGGTGGTCGTTTGGCAAAAGAGCAAAATGATTCACGTGGATGGAGAGCAATTCCGCGAGCATCAACTCTTGTCATCGTTGACGGCAACGTCGAGCAATTTTCTTCAACGGCATCGGCCGTTTCCTTGAACTGTTCTTCCATATCAACCGTCTCATCTTCCTCGCTGTCTTCTCCTCCAATATCACTAATCTCTTCGTCCAATGCCCAGCTCAAGAATCGTTCGAAATTGTGAATAGCTTCTCTTCGGTCCAGCCATTTCGCCATCTGTTTGGTGTAGTCTTTTTTGCTTGACGCACGGTATGCCTCCTTTGCAAAGTCGATATGAAGTCGTTCTGACCATTCCGAATTGAAACCGATAGCAACACCATGGGAACGAATCATCGGAACATAGTGGTTCATTGAGTGAATCTTTGGGATGTTGAAGTCTTCTCGAATATTGGTGTCGACAAAAGCGGCCTCCTTTGTTTCATGAAATCGTCGAAGTGAGTCCTCCATCTTGGAAAGTGTGTCGTCTGTATGTAGCTGAAACTGTGAATAGTAGATGAAGTCGAGTACTGCCCGAACACACGAAACTACCTCGACTGGTGCTGCTCCCGAAAGTACCCCCAAAAACACCTTTTCCATATTCTTATACTCGTTGCCAGTCCATTGCGACACTAGTGATATTCCTCTACGGAAATGGCGCAGTTTAACGTGACGGGGCATCGATTGGAACCGAACATCGATTTCGTTCCTACGCTGGCTCTGTTTTTCGTGGGGAAGGGAATCGGTTGACCACTTCACAAGATGGTCTTTGAAAACTCCCTTGTGAAGCTGGTGTAGGATGTCGGGGGTGAAGCAGTGGAAGATGTTACAGAGAGGTAAGTGCGCCCAGAAAGGAGTGATCTTCCGAATACCCCATTGATCTACACTCTCGTCGTTACCGTTTGCAGAGGCTTTGAGTGCTGCCATGGTCTGTCCAGGATCGCGGAGAACTGAATGTAGGGGATCACCAAGCCTATCGGAATGTGACAAGCACTTTGGACAACGATTTTCCTTGCAGCCTGCAACAAGACACTGCTCCGGATAGTCGGCAATGTATGCTGCAAGGAGTGGATATACAGCGCGCACATATCCATCTGCGCATAACATCTCAACACCACCTTTCAAAGGATTTCCGGCCCTGGCAAGTGATTCAAGTAACTTGCCCATGCAGTCGTGAAAAAGACGATAGCCCTCGAGGGATCGTCGACTTCTTGAGAAGCACTCGAGTTTGGAGACTGGTATGTATCCTATCAAGATACTGGCTTGTTCTGACGGCTTTCTGCGCACAGAACCAGGAAGATTTCCCAGTGTCAGGTACACAGGCCATGCCTTCTTGTCACCGCTGAATGTGGACAACTGGGTTTCGTCTGACGCGAGAATAACGGCGGCAATTGTTGATCCCTTTGGTAGGAGTTTCTGCTCGACGTTTTGAGGTGAAGCTGACTACTTTTCAAGATGTATAACTTACCTGTGTAGCCCACCACCAATCACCCGTCCACATTTCGTCCACCGCACGCTGATCCAGCTGTTCGCTGGTGTACATCTTCTCGGGCGTGTAGTGAAGATGTTCCTTGAACCGTGTGTCCTGCATCAACTCTTTGATGCATTCAACAGGATTTCTCATCCATAGCTCGAGGGTCTCCGTCATCGGCACCTCGTTCCCCTTCGCATCAATCTTCATGATATCCCCAACTACCTCCAGATTCTCGCATGTCCAACCTCCACGAACACTTGGAAGTTCGTCAATCAGCTTGAAGAAGGTTTGTTTGTTCCTGAACGTAGGCTTGACACGTTTCTGAATCTATTATACAGGGTTCAGCGCGACACCAACAGATTGACAATACTACTCACTATCGGTAACTTGGAAAATGTATCCACCTGCCCCTGGCTCACACCAGAAAGCATCAACCATCTCGCAAGTTCCCATTCCTCACGGTCTTTGAATGGAGTCCACATATCCTGCCCTTGCTCTTTTCTTTCCCTTTGCAAGCGCTCAAAACTAGTTTCGTTGGGTGCGTGCCCTTCAACCGGGCTCCCAGCGCCGGTGAAGTCCAAGGACACGAAGCTTGCTCGGGACAACCTCGGAGGATCCCCTTCATCTTCCACCTCTTCAACTGTGACACGGCGCCGTTTGTTTGAGGTTCTGCTACCCTCTGCACTGTGAAAATCGTCGGCAGCTCCTGCAAATGTGGGCTCTACCGGATCTGGGAATGGTGGTAGGTCCTCGATCTGTGTGCGATGAGAAGTGAACTGATTAGGGTCGGCTTGCGCGTTCCTAGCCTTTACGACATCTCCGCATGCAGTAAGGGCTTGATGTCCTCGCAATCCCTTAATGGTACAACCACTGTACTTGCCGCAGACATTGCAAGAATATGTGCGAGTAGATCGAATCATGAATGAAGGACGTCAGGAGTGAGCTTTCCAATTTTCTGCAATTTTCGAGGCTTGGCTCTGATTACTGTTGGAGCAGCTCCTTCGCCCGCCGCGTCGGTGTCGCGACGTTGGCTCCGACAAGCTCCACATTTTTCTCAGCATCGCAACCGAGTGGAAACTGGAAAATTTTCAGTGGAACTGCCCCTTTGTCTACCACCATGACTGGACCTCCCAAGTTCGTAAAACCACCTTCGAGTCGGCAGCGTTCTACCACTGCTAAGAAGCAAGCTGCAGGTACCGACACACTTTCTATCCATTGCTATATGCTGATATACCATAGATGATGCTACGAGGGTAAAAGAACAGCAGAAGCGAATCAGAGAATTGGAAAAAAGGCTTGATGACTCAGAAAAGACAAAGGATGCGCAAGACAAGATTATACGCAGCAAAAATAGCAAGTAATATCGGCTTTCTTCTTTGCACTTAACTCACTATTGTCACCTTCAGAGAAGCATGACCGATTTGTTCAGGATTACTATGAGGAGCATGGTAAAGAGCCGCCTGAGAGCGAAGATGACGATTTCTCCGAAGACAACCAGAAGGAAAGAGGGGGGTACACAAGTGATCCTGAGGAACGGATCTTTCCAAGCTCAGTGTGTATATCATATCTTTTTGTTTCGGCACTTACTGACGAAAATGCACCAGTTGCGTGCACTCAATACTATTACAAATTCTCCCACCCGCAAGACAATCCGAAAGACCTCACACAACCAACGTACATCACCGATCCCCTCTCGACTACAACTCCAAACCCCGTCATCGACACCGATGCAGTCTGCACCAGCACCACAATGGTCATCTCAGCAATGCTCGTCGCAAAGTCAAGCCACTACTATGCCTCCTGCTGACAACCCTTCGTCCTCAACTGCGCCACCCACAGACAATCCTTCACCCTTGACTGCAGCTCCAACAGACAAGACCGACAACGAACCAAACACCCAGCCCCTGAAGTTCAGTGCGGGGACTAGTGGGCAAAAACTCCACGATTATGAAGGTATAAGCAAGATCTTGGTTCGCCGAGCGCTCTTTGACTACGAGGCACACATTCTTGGTGTCGAAATGTTTCCAAATCCTGATGATCAGTCTAGATCCATTCACAAGATATGGAGCTGTCGTTGTGCCGCTACAATCAGCGCTGAAGATCCCCCATTCAAGTTAACCAGCGAAATCTTCAAATTGGTTTGCCTTCCATTAGATTGCTGTCATTTCAGAGGACTTATGATCCCTCAGATGTCACGACGGGCTACTCGTGTACGCAGTGCTGCTAGAACTCGTCTGGAACCTCTCATTGTCCCCATGTTTGGGTTTGACATTGACGTCACAAGTTCTCAAGTCATAAGCAAGAACATTCAAACATATACCTTACTGACCACAGATTTTGGGTGGTATTACGAGGTGATATCGTTAGCTTCTTCGCTTCTTCTGAGAAAAGCTTCTTATAAACTTCTCAGGATCCAGCGGGACGTAAAGGGTACCTCCGACACCCGATTATCCTCAACGCAATCCACCGGGTTCTTTTTTATAACAGTACCACAGCTTATGGTATGCCAGATTACTTGTAATAGTGATCGTGACCTGCCTGATTGTTGTTTCTAGGCTCACACAACGACTATTTTTGGTTTGATCCCATCTCGCTGGAAGCTTTAGCGTGTATCTTCTCTTTGGTAAGCAATTGCGTAGTTCATTCTTGCGACGGTCTGAACAAAGACTAGATTGATCACTGTTTGTCTCAATGGTCAACTGGAGCTTACATCCGTACAGACCTCGATGAGCAGCAAATGGTATATACTTATGCAAAGCATGTTAACCGTCTCCAGGAGTGGGCAGAACTGGATGATGCAAGAACAACCCGTTTTCGTCGCAAGTTGACCGACCAGGCAAGGTATACTTGTTTCTGGTCTGCTGTGATCGCAGTTACTGACCTGGTTGATAGATCTCTTGCTGGTGTTTTGACACCACCGCAAGATCTCCATAATGCCATGTCTCAGCAAGATCGTGAAGAGGCCTTGCGGGAACTGCAAGATGATGATTCTGATGGCAGTGGTTCCGATTCCGAGCATGAAGACACCAAGAATAACAAGAAGGGTACCCCCGCGAACGAAGCATGTGAGCCTTCCAATAGCCCCGCAGAGGATACCAGGTCAACGAAAGACGGAACGAGTGACGCGGAGATGTCAGGGGACGAGTCAGCGAATGAGAGATACGGCGAAGACAAAGATGGGGCTAGGGAGAATGAGGGATATGGTGAAGATGTAGATGGGGGTACCATTGGTTTGGATCAACCTACCAGTGTTAAAGCAGGCCAGAAGCGGAAAGGGAATGAAGGCCAGTCGCAGCAGCCTATCAAGAAGCGGAAGTAGATTATCAGTATCAATGCTATTTGCTTTCTCGTCGATCGAAAGATTTGCAACGCGAGTGAATTACCATGATTCTCTGCCTGATCAACAACCAATAATCTAGTTCTGTATGATATATTGGTCTCATAGGTCTATATTCAAATCCTGTAGTTGTACAGTAGCCGTATTTAGTGGTATGCTGTTCTAGGTAACACCGTGGGAAGTGTACAGAGCTATACGCTCGGTACTGAGTAATACATGTAACTACATTCCAACCGACCAAGGTAAATATGTTCTGTGTATAGGGGGGGTTTTAAATTCCTCTACAAAAGCTACATAGGATACATAGGTATATATTTCATGTTCATTTTTTCCTGATGTAAGTACCCGAGACAAAATGTATAATGTAGGGAGAGGTCGCGTTTAGATGGAAGGCGGAATATTGGAGAATGTCTTGTCAAGCGATTGTCGCATATTAATAGCGGCTTGCGAGCAACTCGGTTTGCCTAGCGGAGACGCCGTCCTTGAGTCTGAAAAGTACCAACCGAAGAGGTTCGATAAAACCGCTCCCGACTCGTCCATACTTAACACTTAACACCAAGTTCGTACATGTTATCAAACCTGATGGCTTACCCGGATAAAA